>CAUYQG010071276.1:0-13836 GCA_963574415.1 Tarsius wallacei | reverse complement strand
GAGGCAGGGACGCCCACCAGGCCACACCTGGATCTCAGACCCACGGAACTGTGAGATGATCAGCAAGTGTTGTTTTAAGCCCCACTGTGTGTCGGGGCAACTTGTCCCTCAGTCATGACAAGACTGTCTTGTGTGTGAATTCACACCTCCCGCCCCAGGGCTCTCTGCCATACCCGTCAGCTTCTCCACTGCACTGACCTCCAGTGCCTGGAGTTGTGTGTGTGTAGGGGGTGGTCCTCCCTCCATCCGCTAAAACAAGAGCTCCTGGGCACGGGCACGTGCATGCCTGGCACAGAACTGGCACCTGCAAACAAATACCTCTGAGTGAATCTGAGGAGAGAATGAGCTGGTGACACGGTGAAGCACAGCTCGGCTCACAGGCTGCCGACATGTTACACGAGCAGAAGAGACACACGTCAGCCCTGGTGGGTGCTTGACGAGGCCCGACCCCCTCGAAAGACACCTTTGTAAACGACAGCAGATGGGTGGAATCGTGGACGCCTGCACACAGCCTGTCCACACTCCATTCGGGTCCGCACGCATGGGTGAGCCGCACCTGTTTCCTGTGCTGTTCGAGCCCTGGTTTCCCCAGCTGCCAGAAGCTTGAGTTGATCCCACAAGGCCTCTCGGGCCATCTGGGCTCTGAATCAGGTGCTCCCCGTGAGTCTCAGAGAAAGTGAAAACGGCTCCTCCTGCCACTCCTCCCCGTGAGCCCCGCCAGCTTCAGCCACTGCCAGACAGTAAGATCATCCAGAGAGTGGTGGACAAGGTAGCCATGTCAAAGCCCTGCGGCGCCTCTGAGATGCCATTGCCGAGTGTGTGACACTCAGTCGTCGGGATCCCGTCCGGCAGGTTGTCTCTGCAGGGCAATTCTGTGCAAGCCTTGGACATCAGTCAAGTGAGGAAGGACTGTCCCACCAGGAGAGAGAGGACTGTCCCTCTGGGCGGGGGAGGACTATCCCTCCGGGTGAGGGAGCACTGTCCCGCCAGGACAGGGAGGATCTTCCCATCAGGCAAGGGAGCACTTTCCCACCGGGCGAGGGGGACTGCCCTCCAGGCAAGGGAGTGACTGTCCCCCTGGGCGAGAGGACACCTTCCTGCCGGGAAGCACTGTCCCAACAGGTATGGGGGGACCGTCCCTGAGGAGGGAATGAGCTGGTGACACGGTGAGGGAACACTGTCCTACCAGTAGAGGGAGCACTATTCCAGTAGACAAGGGAGTACTGTCCCCGCAGGACTGCACTTGGGGTGAGTGGACATCTGGAAAGTTCACTGTGCCATGTCCCGAGCTCACAGGAGCTTTATTTTTATTGCAAGTCACACAGTCCCGTGACACAAGAGGGCCCCGTGAGCACATGTGGGTCATGTGGGTGAACAGGCGATGGCAGAGTTGTGCACGTTGTCTCCCAGCCTCAGAAGTTCGTTCCTCGTGTAAGGCGTCCCAGGGGGTCTCTGCCTTCCCGCCTGAACCAGCCGATGGCCCCAATTGCCTTGGTGGCCAAACAGCCTTGACTTTCGGATCCTGGCCTGCCACCTCCTGCCTGGGTGACACTGGTCCAGCCACTTAACTGCACCCAGTTCAGCATCCTTGTCTGTCTCTCTGCCATAGAAGTATGTGCCTGGCAGGGCCGATAGAAGGATGACGCTGGCCGCTGACCTGGAGAACCCCAGCGGCAGACACAGCCAAGCCACATCACACTGTGGGTCGCTACACCTGGCGCTGACCTGTCCCGTGAGCAAATGTCCCAGTCGGCTGTGCTGTCTCACCCAGTTGTTTCCCAGACCCCTGGGGTTGACCCTTAGGGTTGGCCGGCCCCTTTTAGTTAAAGTCTCTTTTCTGTGATGTCTGCAAGGAGCCCTCAGACACACCATCCCCTGAGCCTCAGGACAGCCCTGGCCAGGGGTAGAGCGGAGTCCAGGCCTGTCTGGGAGACAGGAGCCCCACGCGCGAAGACGTCCAGAACTTCACAGGAGCCCACGGTGGGAGACGCTGGAGGGAGATTTGGAGGCAAGCCCCTTCTCCCCACGACGCCGTCCAGCCTCTTGCAAGGCAGAGGAGGCAGGGAGGCTCTTGTTCCTTGCTGGAGTCTCAAGGGCACTCCGTCCTGATGTGAGTCACGCATGCACACGCCCCTCTCGACACGTAATGTGTCCAGGGGCATGTCCAGAGGCGGGCTGTGTTGTGCACCTGATGGCAGGCACTGGATGCTTGGAGCAGAGTGTGGGAGAGAGGCTGCTTCTCTCTTACTTTTTACCTGTCTGGACTTCTTGGATATGTGCTGCTGCTAATTCAGCTTGGTAAACAGACATTTGTACCTTAGAGCTCTGCTTTGACACACTGCATCCGAAGCCACCTTGACTCACGCAGTCTGCCCTGCACCCTTGGCTCCGTCTCTGGCCCCCTTGGCTGCCGACTGGTGGCTCTCCAATAGATGCCCCGTGTGGTTGTCTCAGCTCCTCCCAGGGCCACAGGGGTCCCCTCTGCTTCTGGCCTCAGCTTGCCCTGCTCTCTCCACCAGCCATCAAGGAACGACACTTGTATCCTGTTTTCAATGGACTTCTGCACATTTTATATTGGGTTGTTAGTCTTTTTCGTATTGCTTTTTGGGAGCTTTTTACTTTAAAAAAAAAATCAGCCCTGTGTATGAAAGGAGTTGCAGGCCCTGCCTCTTTTGGTAGCTGTCTTTGAGTTTGTGTGGGTCGGGTTTTGTGTTGCGGGAACACATTCCTTCCCTTCACTGCCCGAAGCATCTCGCTAGAGTGGAAGCCGTTGGTCCGGCAAGCCCAGCTGTCCGGGACACAAGGAAGCAGCACGGACTTCTGAAGGTTCCCCTGCTGCTTGGGTCTGCACTGGGGAGGGTGCTGTCCCAGGACCCAGAGCCCTGAATAGCAAAATCACGTGGCTTCCGGCAGAAACAAGGCAGGCTGCGCTTCCTGCCAGGGCCCAGCCTGGCCACGGCAGGGAGTCACGCGCAAAAGGCCCCAAGGGCGTGGCGGACACGCAGCTTTCATCCTTCCTGGATCTGCGCCCTCCTCACTGGTCAGCTGTAGCAGGGCTGGGACTGGGCGGAGAGATGAGCCCTGTGGAGGGGCCTGGGGTGGACAGGGAGGAAAAGAAGGAAAAGGCCCAAGAGGGGAGGGGAGGGCGCCACCGGAGAGGCAGTCTCGAGGGGATCGAGGCGCTTCTGCAAGCAGAGCCCTTGCCGGGAGGAAGGGATGCTCTCAGAGGCCAGCGCCCATGTCGGGGGCATCCAGTCGCCCAGGGCCATGGCAGCGTGGGGGTGGTGCCCTCCTGAGCCTGGGAGGAAGGGCAGGTGGAAAGCCCACCGCATCACCCAGGGAAGGTGCCAGGGAGCAGCATCTCGGCCGGCTCGGCAGTCACCGCAAGCGCCGTCCTTCCCAGCTGGCCAGCGTCTGTGTGACCTTGGACCAGCCCAGCTGGACACTGGAGCCCCCCGTCTGCAGGAGCCGTCCAGCCCCCTGGACTCTCCTGTGTGTCCCATGGGGTCTGTACATGTCCCTCCTCCTCCAGCCCCCTCCTCTCTCCCTGCAGCCCCACAGGGCAGCCTCCACCCCGGCCCCGCCTGGCTCCCTGCCGACTGGGTCCTGCTCTCGCTGCCTGAACTTCAGCCTCCTTGGCACGTACGCTGACCGCCCTGCTGGCCCCAGCCTCCTTCCGGTCCTGTCAGCCACCGGCCAGAGTCCTGCTTCCGGACAGTCCCCACTCCCCACCCGCACGGCCCCTTCCTGACCACCTCTGGCTATTTCCATGTCCACCCTCCGAGCGGTGTGGCCCTGCTGTGTCCCCTCCTCTCACCCATCGGAACCCACAGTGCCGCACGGCTGGATCAAGCCCAAGCCGCCACACAAACACCGACTCCACCCGTCTTCACCACATGAGCCAGTGTGGAAGTCCAGAGACAGGAAGGGTCCAGGGTTGCTCGGCGCCACAGCTCTTGGGCATCATGAAGGCCTAGGGTCTTTGCTCTTTCTGCTCTGCGGTCCCCACTGCTCCTGCCCTTCCCACAAGGTGGGCCCAGCAGCCACGCAAGCATGGGGGCTGCAGAGGATGGCGAGCTGGGAGCCTGCTACTGAAAAACCCAGGAACTCGGTGGAGCTGCTGGGATCTGGAAACAGGCAACAGGCAGCCGGGGCTCTTGTTTTGGAGGGTGGGTTAGCAGGGCCAAGGCTGCACCCCATGGCCCTGCAATGGTGTTGGGGGATGGAAGGGTCTACTTCTCAGAGGTATCTTTGCTAAGAGCAGGGGAACTTTTTCTGGAAGTCTACCAGAAGATCCCGTTTCCTTGGCCTGATGTGCCACACACACGCCCGTGTTTTAACAGAAGATCGGCAAGGGGTCGGATGGGGCCAGCTCCCCAAAGGGCGGTCAGGGCTTTCCTAGCTGGGAGGGGTGAGAATCAGCGGGGTGAGAATCAGCGCGGTCTTTGGTGCACACATGCACACACATTCTCTGCCCCAGCCCTCACGGAGGCTCTGGTCTACAGGAATGTGAGTTCTGACCCCTCGAGAAGTCTGCGAAACAGCCTCACCAGAAAAACATGAGGCAGCAGAAGAGACCACCCACAGGTCATTTTTCTCAGGTGCGAGGCCTACCTTGACCCCAGGGGTTCAACCCAGCCAGCTTCTTTTCAGCGCCATCGAATGAATAATAACTGTCCTGTTTCCACTTGATCATACATTTTCTACAAAGAAACTCATAGCCAAAAAGGATTAAATGTGAGTCAAGAAGAGAATGATATGAATTTTTTAAATTTTTATTTTTTTAGAGACAAGGTTGGTGTTTCACGACATTGCCCAGGCTGGGCTCAGAATACTTGGCTCAAGCGGTTATCCTGCCTCAGCCTCCTGAATAGCTGGGACTACAGACATGAGCCACAGTGCCAGGCCACGTGGGTTTGTGTGTGTTGACATGCTGTTTGCATTTTATTTATTTATTTTCGGCTGGGGTCTCACTCTGTCATCCAGGCTAGGTGCAGTGGCACAATCACAGCTCACCGAAGCCTCTCACGCCCATGCTTAGGTGATCCTCCCATCCCAGCCTCCTGAGTAGCTGGGACTACAGGCCTGCGTCCCTGTTTTTAGGGGGTTTTTGTTGCAAAAAGGTCTCGCTGTGTTGCCCAGGCTGGTCCCAAACTCCTGGGCTCAGGTGATCCTCCTGCCACGGCCTCCCCAAGCACTGGGACGACAGGCATGAGCCACTCTGGCTGGGTGACATGCTGTTTGAATTAAGTTAAATAGATGCAAGGCTAAATCGCACTAAGCCGTTTACTCACCACTCAGGCTTAATCTTATCCTGGCTTCCCCGGGGCTTGGGCTTGGGCAGCTTCCAAGCTGGAAAGCACCTGTGTCCCTTCTGGAGCAGCGTCTCTAAGGCTCGTCTGAGGTGGCAGACCGCCCCAGGGTCCCGTGCCGTGTCCAACTCCAGGTTTCTGCCTCACAGTCCCCGCTCTCCCCAGAAGAGCCCTGGGACTCTCTCTGATGAGTCCCCGGGATCCAGAGCGCACCTCTCTGCACCCCGAACGCCTCTTGGTCCTTTCCCTCCTGTAGCGAAAAAGGAACAACAGCCCCGAACCACGTGGCCTGTGTGCGCAGGCTTAGAAGGAAAAGGCGGCCACACCTTCCAGGGGGATGAAGAGATGCCAGCCCGGGGCTGGGCTTCCAGGGCCGGGGTCCTGGGGAGGCCCGCACAAGGAGCACATGAGCAGGGCCAGCAAGAACTATGGCCATTTGGGGAGAGGAAGGATCGTTCCTGGTAGTGGGGAGTGCCGCTTTCCTCATGAATGTTCCCACTCTTGATTTTGTTATGAAGATCTTCAAATGCACAGAGACATTGGAAGGACAGGACAGCATGTCCGTGTCCGTGAGACTTCACACTCGTCAACATGCCGCCATGTCGCCGCTCTAAACCCTTCTACGCTTTGAAGGAAGGCACAGACACCGGATAGGGCCAACGCCGTCCATCCTCAACCTTCAAGACGCTCCTCTTCAGAGAGGACCTTTGCTTCAAACCTCAACGCCGTTTCCAATCCAAGTTGGCCATCTAGAACACCGTCTAAAATCCAGTCAATATCAAAATGTTCCCAGTTGTTCCAAAAGGGTATACTATCCCTGGATTTTGCAAACCGGTTCATGTACCATGTTTGGTAGTTAGGCCTGCAGCTGATTTTAACCAGAAGAGTTGTCCTATTTTCTAAGATGATGCCAACCTCTGGAGACACCAGACCATAAATGGTACTGATGCTGGATGGGTCCGACTGTCCTCTCAAGCCGTCGTGACTTGTTTCTCCAGCGTGGGGTCCGGTTAGAACCGAGGCCTGACTCGATGCAGGTGGAGGCGGTCAGCGCCCTGCCCCGTGCCCTGCCCCCCATCCTGCCCCTTGTCCAGCCCTGGCCTGGGGCACGAGGGCAGGGCACTCCAGGACCACCCTCCAGCCAGCAGCATCCTGGGCTGTGGTGTCGGGAAGAACCACGGGGGCCGGGCCTGGGAAGAGCCCAGCAGGGACACAGGCACACGTGCCGCCACATCTCTCCCCACCCCCAAAATTGCTGCTGGAGCCCCCACGCAAGCCACATCCAATCAGAAGCCAAAACGCAGGAAAGCCTGAGCAGCAGGGCCTGCAGAAGCATGTCTCTAGGGGTGCAGGGCCAGAAGGCGACAAGGCTGAAGGGATGGGGTGAGGAGTGCACAGCTTGACCATGCTTCCTGGGTCCCGTCGTGTGTGTGAGCATGCAGATTAACCACGATTCCTGGGTCACACCGCATGAGCACGCGGCTTCATCGTGCTTCCAAGGTCACGCCATGAGTGTGAGCATGCAACTTAACCACTCTTTCCAGGTCACGCCGTGGATGTGAGCTCATGGCTTAACCACGCTTCCTAGGTCATGTCGTGAGTGTGAGCACACAACTCGACCACGCTTCCTAGGTTACGCTGTGAGTTTCAGGTTGCCTCACATCAGGGGACACAAGGTGTCAGGGGGGTTCCCCTGCCAACAGAGTTCAGCGTGGCCCCTCAGTGAAGGCAAAGCCGTCACATCTCCCCACCGAGATGCAAGGGCGCAGTTCACCCCTGTAGGCAGCGAGCCCCCGGAGACCTTGGCTGGGCGTGGTGGGCGCCTGACCCCCCCTCGCTTTTCACATAATTACTTCAGCATCCACGCACACTCACCTGGATCCATTCTTGCACTGGGAGTTGCAAACTGTTGCCTTTGCTGGGTTTTCATTCCATAGTTTATTGAACCATGTAAATTTTTGCTTACGAATAGCTGAGTATCCACAATTCTGTGGGACTAAGTGGAAACACGATGACCCAGCACTGTGAAGGGAGGAAGCCTTTCCTCAAACGGCAGAAGTTGGCCCTTCCTCCCAAAGAGAGAGGTGATCGTCGGGCTTCATCTCCCTCAAACAGCAGCCCTAAGAGGGCGGCAGGCCGGGGAGAGCCGCCCTGCTGCTGTGAGGGCAAAGCCCCTGCCCCTCGTCCTTCCCCTCGTCCTTCTTCTCTTCCTTCTCTCTCTCTCCCATTTTTCTTCGTAAGGCCCAAGCTGTCCCAGAGCTAGTTAGTGGGGCTCCTCCAAGCCAACTCCTTGATAAGCCCCCTTTGCTCCTGGAGGACTTCTTTCTGGAGCTGGGGGGTGTCCTAGGCTCTCCTGGGCTCGGTTCTGTTCTCTGCTCCAGGACTCCAAAGAAACCTGACTCGTTTTAGGGAAAATGGCGTCGAGACACCCTCGCCTGTGCCCTGTCTTCCCGTTGCTGCTGACGGCTCAGTGTGTCCGGGCACTGGGAGGCCGGAGCCCGTGCACGGACCCACGCCAGTCCCTTGCCACATTCCCAGTTCCATTCGAGCGTGATCGGACAGCCGGGACTCACGTCGGGAGCACGGATGTGAGCTGGCCTCGAGAGGAATGCACAACAGCTTCACGCATTTTTGTCTGCAATATAACCACATTCACACACACACACAAAAGCTAAAATATAAGAAAAGAGAATAACGCCCCCTCTTTGAACACATCCATTCTCACTCTTTTCATGGCAGCCCTTGGTGGTTAGGATTTCAGCAGGTGGAGAGACAGAGGGAGGGGCCTGCAGCGGGAGCGTGGGTTCTAAGCAGGCTGGACCACGGCCACACGTTCATGCCAGGCGTGCCAGTCTCCAGGCCTCTCTTCACACAGCGCCTCTGGAATCCAACAGCAGGGAGGCTCCCACAAGGACTCTAACAAGTGTGCGTGACCTCGTGCGGACCCTCCAGCTGCTCCTCCCCCGGGCTGGAGGAAGCCTTCACCCCAGGCACTTGCCTTTGAACCCCGGGGCCCACGTTCTCTCTCCCGTGACAGTATGCCTGAGATTACCTATGACAGTCCACCTCGTTGCCTGGCGATACTTAATCTACCTTTAAGGCTGCTTCTAATTTTCAAATAACAATGTAAAATCCCTTTCAATCAAGTCTATCCGTTTTCTTAATGTCATTAGGCTGAGAGGCGCAGCCAACATTCTGATGTTTTGCCAAGGAGGTGACTGACTCGCCTTCCTTACAGGCCGCAGAGGAAAGACAACCTGCTGATACTGTTGAAACTCACCACGGTGGAGGCAGATGGAGGCATCGTTATGGAGACCCTCGGTCTCTCTCCACTCTTGGATTTTAATTGCACTATATACATTTACACAGTCCCACCTGTCTTGTGACTGAACTGAATTGCTTTGAACCTAAACCTCGTTACCGGCGAACGGTGATTTCAGTCATATGTGACCACACAGCCATCTGTCGACTGTCATGCTTATCTACAAGGTGAAGAAGTTGAGTTGATTCGTCTCTCGGTTGTGAAGAGCTAGAACTCCATGAACCTTTCTGGAGCCCCTATTGCTAAGGTACACGCTTTCTACGACGCTGATTCAAATAACTCTTTTGCCTCCTACACCTTTCTAACAGCTGATAGACTTTCTAAAGAGCAAACGTAGCTTTATCGAACACCTCTGGATTTCAAACAGAAGGACCCTAACTGGGGAAAAGGGAAAGACAGGCCTACTGGAAGAACACCAGACATGGCGTGGAATCCCAACCCTGCCACCTGCAAACTCTACGACTTTGGGCAACTGCTTACCCGCAGTGCAGCAAAGCGCACATCTGTGTCCCCTAAAATCCACATGTTGAAACCTAATCTCCAACGTGATGGTGTTTGGAAGTGAGGCCACCAGCAATTAGATTATGAGAGTGGCGCCCTCATGGATGGAATTAGTGCCCTTGTAAAAGGGACCCCAGGGTGCTCCCTTGTCCTGTCCGTCATGTGAGAACACCCAGATAGCCATCTACGAGCCAGGAAGCGGCCTCACCAGACACCAACTCGGCTGGTGCCTTGGTTTGGACTTCCAGCCTCCAGAGCCGTGAAAAACAAGTGTCTGTTGTTTATAAGCCCCCTCCACCCCCACCCCCAGTCTATGGCATTTTGTGATAGGGGCCTGAATGGTATCAGACACTCAGCATCTCCATCTTAAATCCCAGTTCCTGCCTTGCGGTGTCATTGGGAGGACTGACTTCGAGGACCTGGACAATAGCCCTGGCACACCACCCAGCATGCTGAGGGGGGAGGGTGACGTTGACTGGCATGCCCCTTGACGTGGTTTCAGGGGAAGGAGGTGGCTGGAAGCCCCTGGTCCTATTGCCCATCGTGCTAGTGAAGGTTTTTGGCTGCCAGTGTCAGAAATCGACTGTGGCTAACTCAAGCAAAGGGGACCGTACCCAAAGAATACGGGGAGTTCACGTCCAAGGGAAGGCAGAGAACCCAGCCCAGCAGGTCACACAAAGGGAGGCCACGTCGGGGTGGGAACACAGCAACAGTCTGGATGGAGTGTTGGGAGAACACGTGCATTTCAACGGTGTTCAGTCTCTGTCCCACTGATGGAGACCTGGATCCCACACCGGTGAGCTGGGCTCTTGCAACTTCCACGTGGCCAGGGAGGTCCGGGCAAAACGCCCCACCAGGGTAAACCCCGTGAGAAGCAAAACTCAGGAGGAAAACAGTAGAGTTGTGGTGGCAGGTAGGGTCCTTTTTAAACTTCGTCTTTACAGGTGATGGCACGTTTCGGGATTTTAACAGTCAACGTAAGATTACTTTTATGATGGGAAAAATTAACGTTATTTGTTAAATATTTTTAAATGGAGTCCCTAAACAAGGCACAAGGATAAGACAAATGTTTCTGGAATTTTCTCTGTATGTTTACCTGGGACTGAATTTTTGTACTATGCTCTCTGACTCAAGTTTGCAACATGCCCCAGTAATTTCAGCTAAATACAGCAAAGGCCCGGCGCCGGGTTTGCTGACGGCAGGCTTGCGGTTACTCTCTTTAGCTGCTTCCACTTCGGGATTTAGGAAAGCAAATTGCTCATTCCACAGTGCTCTGGATGTTTCTATTTCCTGAAGTGTTTGCCTATATGCTCCCACATGTGAGTCTTCCTGATTCCGCCTGGTTGTTGGGAGGACAGCTAAGGCTTCTGCGGAGAGAGCAGCCTCAGAATGCTCTACCCTCCCGGGGCCATGGGCATGAAGTCTAAAGCGCTCCAGACAGGTGCGTGGCATGAAGCAGGTGCGGTGTGTTGGCTGTCGTGCGATCCTGACTGTTGAAGGCGCCATCGTCATTGGTGGTGTCCGTGCTACTCAGGAAGCAGCCCTTCTCTCTTGCCAGGGTGTGGAGGCTGGGTGGGGAGGAGATGAGGGGGCAGCGGGGGCAGGGCGTTCACGGGCTGCGACTCACCTGGGCGTCAGGCGGGGTGGCCGGTAGGGGCACGGTCCCGGGACCCAGCGAGCTCCCAGACTCCTCCACCAGCAGGCGACAGGCCCACACGGGGCCGTGAGATGAACCGAGTACGTGACCATCCATGTTTTTTAAATGAGAGACTGGACAGAGCAGGGCACACAGCACGTGTGGGAACACGAGTGTTGCTGACCCCAAGTCCGTGTGTCATAGGCAGATGCCCGTGGGGACGGCACCTGTCAGGGCCATGTGCTTGAAAGCCCTTTACTACCCCAGAGAGAAGCCGTGGCTTTCTTCCCGTCCCTCCGCCACAGGAAAAGAGGGCGCGCGCGCGCGCATGGGTGTGTGTGCACTTGCATATATACGCGTCATCATCCTGAAAGAATTCCAGAAAGAGGAAAGAAGTCCCACCCGAACGGGGAGCCCCAGATCCCAAGACGTCTACTGCAAGGCAGCCTTTTCAATGCCCATGACCAGTGTTGTGAAGACCCGACTGCAGGCCAGCCCCTGTCTCTGCTCCACATTTAATCTTCCCAACAACCCTGGAGGGGAAAAATAAACACCAGCAAGGCCAGGAAACCCCGGAGACTGGAGACCCGCAAGCACTGCAGGTTTACAACCTGCAGATAACAGGGCGCCTCCTTCCCTGACTCCTCTTCCTCCCCCTGCCTCTCTGCCCTTCCCTCTCCCTCGCCCTCTCTCCTCTGCTCCCTCCCTCCTACCCTACCCTCCCTCCCCATTTCATATTTCCAGAGAGGGGAGGAGGAGAAAGAAAAAGAAAAGCCTTGGGCTAGAACGGGCAGAAACAGGAGGGAGGAGGCGCGTGGAGCTGGGCTGACACAGCACCATCTGCCTGCAGGCAACGTCACGTTGAGTGTAGACCCTGGGGGAAGCCCTTGGAGGCCCGAGCCTGCGGGGTGAGGAGGGGGTGTGGTGTGCCCACCAGAGTCAGCCTTGACACTCGTCAGATGGGCATGGGCACCAGTCACAGGCAGGTGCATCCTGAGAGCCAGCGTGTGGTGGCGACGCCAGCGTTTCTCTGGGTGATCTGGGGTCTCCGCCTCCTCCTGGCTGTCTCCTTCCCTCTCTCGCTCCCCGTCTCAGGCGCCCCTCTTCCACCATCTGATCTCTGTGCAGGGGGCCCCCCTCCTACCATCTGAGTGGCCGGGCTCTGTGTCTATGGCTCTGCTCCTTTGGAACCCCTGTGAGAAGCAATTTCTTTTGGTCTCCAGGGTGTGTGCCACACGGCGGTGACCAGCCTGGGACACGTCTGCTGGAAGAGGTAGAGCCTTGGGAAGGCCTGCCGGTCACCCTGTCAGGCCGCTGTCCACACGCTCGGTGACCAGTGCTCACCGCCAGAGAGCACCGGGGGGAGAATCTGTGTCCAAGCCCTGGTCAGGACCCTCACCGCCTGGTACACTGAGAGCTGGCCATGTGCTGACCACCTCTGCCTGGAAGGCCCCTCCTGCTACAGCCAAGCGGACTACCCTTGCCTGGACATCCACAGTGCTTCACGACATCACGGTCACACGTTGGCGGCGTTGTTTCGAGCTCAGGTCTGTTTTCTTACTCTCTGCCTCTCCCCGGCACCCACAGGGAAGGAAGAAGCCCAGGCGGGAAAACAGCTGCTTGGATTGATCATGAATTTGTTGACCACGGAAAGCCAGACGTTAGACACCACTACGCCTGCTGGCCCAGAAACTCAGACGAGTGCTCCTGACCCCACAGTGTCCCCTCTGCTCTGCCTTCCACCCGGGTACAGATTTCATCTGCATCCGTGACACTCTGGATGCAGGACCTCTCGGGGCCTGGGGCCGGCGGGGGCCCAGGGACACTTCAGGCAGGGAGTGACCACGTCCCGATCCAGCCTCAAGGCAGGAGGGCACAGGGAACAGAAAAAGGGGCCTCACATGGATGTCCGTCTCAGGCCTTCCTAACTGCCTCTTGGCATCTCGCTGAGGCGGATGAAGACTCTGTCACACAACCAGAGACCGAGGGATCCCAAGGCTCGCTCTTGCCTAGCCACCCAGCAGTCTGCCCCCAACGGCCTGACAGCGTGCCCCTGCGCCCGCCCTCCTGCCCCCTCCTCCTAACATCTGGCCTCTTCCCCCAGTCCCTTCCTCCTCCTGCTGCCCATGGGAGGCCTCAAGGCAGGCCTGGGTTCTCTTCCTCCTTCCCCTGATGACAACGGCTCATCCTGTGACCTCCCCAGGAGACACCACGCTTCTAGCCAGTGCGCCCACTTCCAGTCACCAAGTCCAGGGACCTCTTAGCCCCTTCGCCAGGACAGCCTCAGAGTATGCCTGTCGGTCCTGCCTGACCATGAACAGAGCCCACTGTCACCCCACCCCCCAGGCCCCAGATGCAGGGTGTGGGGTTGGCTCCCAAGGGCAGGCTTCCCTGGGCGTCTCCCTCACTGGCTGCTGCTTTTGGAGACACCGGTCTTCCCAGCATCCCTGTCCATCCCTGCTTCTGTCCGGATACCCGCAGCATGGTGGCTTCCCCCCTCATCTCAGCCACGCAGGACAGTGGCAAGCACCAGAATAATGCTGGACACAGCTCCTGACCATGCCACCTGGCAGCCCCACACCACCCCTGCCCAAGTGCTGTCTGTCCTCTGACAATGAGAACAACGGGTTCCTGAAAGGTCATGGAAGGAACAGCTGAGGCAGCTTCTTTGGGGCCATGGGCTGGTTGCTTTTCATTCACACATCCAGTCAACACATGCATTGAGCACCCACTGTATGTGAGGCACAGCTCTAGGACCTGGGGATGCATCTATGGGCAAGACGGTCAGAAGATCCGCCCTCTGGCACTGACACCCTCTGCGGACGTCTGACTCCAAACAAACAGAGACTGTGTCAGGCGTGATGGCCAAAATAGGAGTCAGTCGGGGCAGGGACCGGGGTCGCCCAGGGAGGGAAGGTCCGCTGCTTATACCAGCGACTGAGAAAGCTGGCACTGAGACGACATTTGAGCAGATGCCTGGGGAACAAGGAAGGGAAAGCATCGGCAGGCAGGTGTTTCTCTTTTCTTTTCTCACTCTCTCTTTTGTCTTTTGAGTCTGGGTCTCA
>CAUYQG010071269.1:0-16618 GCA_963574415.1 Tarsius wallacei | reverse complement strand
CAAACAAACAAACAAAAAACCTTGACAAATGCTGGCTAGGATCCCAGTAGTCTCTGACACGCTGCTTCCCAGGGTGGTCTCCAGGATGGGCAGAAAATAAGCAAGTCTGCTTTCTAGAAGGGAGGGCAGGCCGCAAACCACGGCCTGTTGAACGCTGCAGCAGGCTTGGCCTGGGCGTGGGTGTGGGCGGGAGGGAGGTGTGGGCAGCAGGGCCCTGGGGGGCCACGTTGGGATGAGGGAGGTGGAGAGGGCAGGAGCTTGCCAAGGGGCAGACTGCAGATGTGCCCCTGCGCTGAGGGGTCACTGGCTCACCGTCACCTGGAAGGACGGGGACTACTAACTGAGACTCATGGGCCAACACTGCACATGGCGCAGAGCGGGGCAGGGCAGGGCTGAGCACCAACCACATACGTGGGGGCAGGAAGCCACCCTTGACTGGACACCTCACACCAAGCCTGGGGGATTTGCAAAGAGCTAAGCAAGCCGAGAAGTGCCAGACACGAAACAATGAAAGACACCATGGTGGGAGCGCTCAGCTGTGGCACCGAGGTGCCTGCCCTGGGACCCTGGGGGCATGGAACTCCTGCTCGTACTTCAAAACCCTGATGAGGACTTCTGTCATGGTGGTGTTGTGGGGTAGATATTCTACGGGGAAAAAAATATACAACCCAATCTCCGGGTTTAAAAAGAGTACTGGGTGAAATACATCGGACGTCTTTTTAAATGCAGAGCTGAGCTCGTGGTAAGATGAAGACTCACCACATGACAGGTGGAGAGGAGACAGGACGCCATCCTGGGAAGCCAGTGCTGCCCTGGGGCGGCTGCCAGGCACTCACTGATCCCGGGACACTGGAGTCTCGGGGGTTGTTGGCAACAGAGGACTCAAGGCTTTGAATTGGAGACCCCCCCGCCACACACACACACCTGGAAGCTGGGCCCCTACGGGGCTGCTCCCTCAGGAAGTGTAAAGACCGGGAAAAAGTCTGCCCACCCGCAAAGGGAAGTAAGATGAGTCCACCGAGCAGGAAAAGGAAAGCAAGAGGAAAAAAAGACCACTGGCAGCCCATAACCAGAGCTTGCAGCCTGCAGGGCTGGGGCTCAGGTTGGCCCCACGTGCTTGACTCAAGAAACCTCAGGTCAGGAAATCAGAGCAGCCCCGGTTGGTGGTTCTCTGCAGCACCTGGCAGAGGTGACAGCAAATTCTCTCTGGAAGAGCACACCGCCAGCCCAGGTCCCAGGGGCTCCCTGCAGGGGCAGAGTAGTCTAATAGAACTCACATTTTTAAAAAAAAGCTTTCAAGACACAAGAGGGGCAGTGAGACTCATCAAAAGAACCAGTAGAAGAAGCATCACACCCAGAAAAACCCAAGCCCCTGGGAGGATTCATACAAAATAAGGAGTAAGTACATCTAAAACGTTTAATGACGTGGAAACGGAAACTTCGGGCAAGAAGCAAAGACCGTGAAGAGTGGCCAGGGCTGTTTGGAAGATACATAAATAAGTAAAACATCCCGAAGCAGAAACTCAAATCATCGAAGTTCAAGGCCCAATGAAATTGGTGAAACAATTGAACAGAGAGTTTGTGAGTTGGAAGACGGATCTAGAGAAACCACTTCTTTCTTTCTTTCTTTGTTTTTTTGTTTTTTTGTTTTTGAGTTGTCGTCTCACTCTGCCACCCAGGCTGGAGTACAGTAGAACACTGACGGCCTCCACAGTCTTGACCTGCTAGGCTCCGGCGATCCTTCCACCTCAGCCTTCCAAGTAGCTAGAACTACAGGCGTGCACTACCACGCCCAGCTAATTTTTGATTTATTGTAGAGACTAGATCTCGCCAAGTTGCCCGGGCTGGTCTCGAGCCCATGGGCTCAGGCAATCCATTCACCTCGTCCTCCCAAAGTGCTGGGATGACGGGCTGAGCCACAGAGCCCAACCTAAAGAAACCTCTTCTAGCGCTGCACAGAGATAGAGAGGAAACATGTCAGGGAGACTGAGACACTCAGAAGGGCTGAATTAGGTCTAACCGGAGTCCTACGAAGGTACTCAAGGAGAGGCAGGATTTGAAAAAATCATGGCTAAGAATTTTTCAAAACTGATACAACTCATCAGTTTCGAGGTTCTCAGGAAATCCAAGCAGGATAAGAAAACATAAATTCTGGCCAGGCACGATGGCTCACACCTATAACCCCAGCACTTTGGGAGTCTGAGGTGAGAAGATTGCCAGAGCCAATGAGTTCGAGACCAGCCTGGGCAACTTGGCGAGACCTCATCTCTACAATATCAAAAAATTAGCCAGGCATGGTAACACATGCCTGTAGTTCCAGCTCCTTGGAAGGCTGAGGTGGAAGGATCGTCTGAGCCCAGAAGGTCGAGGCTACGGTGGCTGTGAGCATGCCACTGCACTCCAGTGAGAATCTGACTCAAAAAAAAAAAAGCGCACAAATTCCCACACAGACACATCACAGTGAAACCACGGAAGACAGCAAAGATCTTTTAAAAGGAGAGAGATTCTCATACAAGAACGGCAAGCAAACTTGTGGTGACTTTTCAACCAACCATGGGAGCCAGAGTCCGTGAAATTGCGTCTTCAGCTTGCTGAGGAGAGATGGCGCCCACCTAGAATCCTGAGCCTGACCCACCACTCACTCCCGAGTGAGAAGGCAAGAGCCATCCCGGACGACCGATGGAGCTTGCTGGTACACGCCTTTCCTGAAGGACGGAGGAGGAAGGAAGAGGATTCAGAAGGATCCCAGGCACAAGAGGGACCGAGGACTGAGAAACTAGTAAACGTGTCGGCCAAGTTCAACGAGCACCCATTCTACTAAATGGCAACAGTCACGGCCCATCTGGGATAAAATAATGATTTGGACCGAATTAGTGGCCTGTGATAACAGCCAGGCAGGGCCGGTGCCAGGAGGGTGAGTATCTGTAAGCTTTAAAGGCACGTGTCAAAACCCTAAGAGTCACCCCTAAACTAGGGTGCAAACTTTCTAAATCCATAGGGGAAGCAAACGGAATTTTTTAAAAAATCTTAATCCAAGCCGAGCAAGGCATGGACAGTCCTTGATCTTGGGAATCTCAGAGTCTTGTACATGAAGCAGGCAGGCCGGGAAGGACCTCACTCTACTGACAGCATTTCCGATGCATGATGAGGTCGAGTGGTGACGAGAATATGGGGAGGGGTTTGTGGCAGTCACAGCGCACGAGAGTGTCATCTGGTGCAGGTGTTTGAGGAGACAGCTTGTCACCAGCCTCCCCGGCGTTCCCACCTCACCGCAGTCCTCAGAGCCACCTGCCGTGCGCAGGCCTGTGTGAGGGCCCCACACATCGGGCCCTGTGAACACCAGAGGCCCAGAAACAGCCGAATAACCATTCACGAAGGAATGGCCACACCACGAATGCTTCTCCACGGTATAAAGGAGGAGGAGACGGGTCTCCTGCGTGCTAATATCTAATAGCTCACGTCCCCCCACCCACACACCCCACATCCCAGGTAGAGGTCTTCCAGGCCTAGGGCAAGGCTCTGGCACCTCCTCAGTGTGCAGCAGGCAAGCTGAATTGAGTAGGTGGCCACAGAGAGGGGTCAGGAGAAACAGGGAGGTCTAGAACTGTGAGCCAGGAGGAGCTCTTGGCACAGAGTAAGGCGGAAGCGGGGCCCTGAGTGACACGCCCGGGTGCTTCGTCTACGAGAAAAGGAGCAGAGGGGAAGGGGCCCACGGACCCCTCCCGGGCCGTCGGGCCAGAGGCGCATACACTCCTTCTCAGCCCCCTCCCAGCACACTCAGGACCAGGCCTGACCCGGCTGGAGGCTGGGGAGAGGAGCGATCCCGGCCTCGCCCCCCTCCCACACTATCAGCCCCGTCTTCCTGTTGGACCCAACTTGTCAAGTGTGTTTTCGAAAGCGCCTATCTTTGAGGAGAGTTACGGGAGCGGGGGCGGGGGGAGCGGCCCACATCTCTCCGGGGCCACCGTGACCACCCGGCCCACAGCTCCGCCTCCGCCCTGGACTCCCGGGGAGGGGAGCGTCTGCCGCCTTGGGGCCTCGGGGCTCACTTCCAACCAGACTTTTCTCCCACGGGAGCCCGCGGGCCAGGCGTGGGTGTGTGTCTGTTTCTCCAGCTTGACCCGAGCCCACGCGAGACTGTCTCCCACGGTGCGGCGAGCACGTTTTTGGACACTGGGGATGAATCAGCACCCTTCTGGGTCTTAGTCCGTGACGGCCTCTCCCAGGCCTTCGCCCGCCGTTCTGGACCCAGAATGCCAAAATATCCCCACACACGACGGGCTGTTTCTTGCTTCTAAGCCTTTCTCAATGCTTTCTTCTGCCCACGACGCCTTTCCTCTCTTCCCAGTCAGCCGTTATTTGGCTTTGAGATTTGGCGCAGCCATCATCGCCTCCAGGAAGTCTTCCCTGACACCTCTCTACTCCAAGTAGGGCTAGGTGTCTCTCTTTGGGATTCCATCGTGCCCTGAATTAATATGTCCTCTGTGAAACTTGCATCGGCACTAAAACCGACATTTACGGAGCTTTCCCTGTGATCCAGGGTTGGTACTAAACAGTCGACACGTATCAGTGTTTTTCATCTTCATACTACCACTGTGAGATGGGATCGCTTCTAGCCACCTTCCCTTCTCACGAACTCCACTCGAAACCTCTTGGCAATAGCAGTGTGCCTCGCTCAAAGATTACGTTGCAATTAAATTCTGATCAATGGGAAAAGTTGTTAGGTGAGAATTCTGGAAAGCTCTTTAAAAGGTGGCTGATGCAGCTGAAAAGCACATCTTACCTTTCCTCCTTTATTCTTTCGGCCTGGATTGCGGACGTGATGGCTGAAGCTACAGCAGCCGTCTCGCAACCATGAGATGGTCTTGAAAAAGGAGGCTGCATTCTCAAAATGGTGAGATAGAAAAACAGAAGGAAAAGTTCCTTTCACTTCTGATATGGCCAAGAAACCATTGAACCAAACCTCCCAGCAACTATACCTATTAACAACAGACAAAGTTATATCACAACTCTCTAAAGGAACTAGAAATTGAACAAAACAGGCAGATTTGGGCTGGGGACTGACATCTATCTGGAACAAGAGATGGGCAGAGGGCAAGTCGCGTTTTTATGACTTTTCACTGAAGGAAGCCCAAAGCCACCTTGAGCTCATGCTGAGCAGAATACTCTCACAGAAACCTCATCGATTTCCCGGCTTCAAGAACCAGAGAACAGAGCTCAGAGAAACCTCAGCTGCTGGAAAGTAGAGAAGTCACGCTAGAAAGTAGAGAGCCAAGGGTGACACCCCTGGATTCCACGTCTCAGCTCTGTCAAACCCCTGGCTAACTGCTGACCCCTGCACTCCTGGGGCAGGCTCGATGTTGCCCAACTAAAGACAAATCACTCAGCTGAGACCACCGCCCTCAAGACAGAGTGTGCGGTTTGAATCCAACCAAGCAGATCACCAACTAGAGCAAAAGGCAACGCTCTCCGTAAGAAGGACACCGCGTGCCCTGCCTCGACAAAAGGACACTCACCACATCTAGGATACAAATTTTTAAAAATTACCCAACACGTAAAGAAGAGGAAAGGGTGCCCAATTCCCAGGAGAAAAGACAACGGAAAAAAGCCCCAGGTGCTGGGATGGCAGACAGGGATTTTAACGCAGTGGCCGTAACTGTGGCCAGGGATGTGAGGAAAACACGCTTGTCATGATGGAAGACGGGAAAAGGCGTGTGTGCTGCCATCTCTGGACTGTGGGCTTCTGGAGGATTGGCGGGACTGTGCCGAGCAGGGTTGAGGGAAGAGGGAGAGAAAAAGGAATGGGAGAGGAAGGGGGAGGAAGAGGGCAGACGAGGGGAGGAGGGGGAACGGAACGGAGAGAGGCGGGACGGCAAGGGGCTCCCAGCAGACAGAGCGCGGCAACCCCTGGGGAATGGGAGCGGAGTCTCCCTCCCCGGGGTGCCTGCCCTCTTCCTGTCGCCCTGCACTGCCCCCCGCAGCATCGCTCACCCAGTGAGCCTCCAGCTCCAGCTTCCTCGAATAATCAGGCGCCTAGGCAGGGACATTCACACGCTCACCAAAGGCTCAGGGCGAAAACCAGGCAGACGCAGGCAGGCGCTGCTGCGAACGAGGGAGGTGGCGGGACGGAACTCGCCCCGTCCACCACCGGCAGAGCGCCTCCCCGGCCCAGCCCCCAGCCCCCATCCAAGTGATGGGCACCAGCAAGCCCAAACCCACGGGCAGGCC
Source organism: Tarsius wallacei (assembly GCA_963574415.1). Lineage (NCBI taxonomy): Eukaryota > Metazoa > Chordata > Mammalia > Primates > Tarsiidae > Tarsius > Tarsius wallacei. The sequence continues at coordinate 10,390 of CAUYQG010071269.1, read as the reverse complement.
TGCCGCCCCCGGCTGCTTCCCCAGCCAGCCCCGACCAGCCTGGCCTTCATCTAGGAGCGCCACAGGTCGTGTCAGGATGGAGAGGGCTCTCGGGGTCCTGGGTGGGCTTGGGGTGCAGACAGAGAAGCACAGACACTCGAGCTGTGGCTTCTGCGGTGCAATGCTAAGATCACAGCACCTCGTTCGTTGACAGCAGCAAACAGGACACGGGCAAGCATCTGTGGCGCCCAACCCAGCACCCTCCAGATGATCTCTGCTCCCTCGTCATGGTGCCCTAGGATGGTTTGGATGGATCATTTTCTCTCCTCCTTTACAAAGGCCAAAACTGAAGCCTTTAGAGGTCAAGGGGCTCGTTTATGCTTGCACAGGGATGTGCAGTAAGGTGGCCCACCAGAGCCGCATCCCCTGACCAGAGAGGCAGGCGCCTTCCCCCGGCCCCTCGGCCCACACCCCTCCATAGGCATGCCCATTTCCATCGATCGTGAGTTCCTGACAGGCAGGGACTGTGTCCCTTCCCTCCCCTGTCTCCAGCAGCCGGCACGGGGCCGACAAAAACTTGGGAGGCAGGATGCAAAAGCTCAAATCAGCCTTGGAAAGAGAAGACTGAGCCGTGGTGCAAGGCAGACTTTTCTCTGCCAGTCCCCCTTCCCTCCCTGTGACTCAAGTCTGGGACGGCAGCAGCTGCCTGGGGAAGCAGCCACCCCGGCATGAGAGACCACCAGCATAAACACAATCCGTGACATCTTGGGCAAAGGAAATTGAAACCAAATAGCTCAGTTGGCGATCTTTTTTTTTATTTAGCATCCTGCCTGAAACAAGCAGGCCAAGCAGTCGACTCCGAACCCACAGAACTGGAATGCATTTAGGGGCTCTCAGGCCGTCCAACCGGAACCTGCTCACCCAGAGACCCCGCCTCGTTCCTGAGCCCTGACAAGCCGGCGGGTGATTGCAGACTATCCAGTGTCAGCTCATTGTTCCGGGAGGAAGCTGTCAGGACAAGACCTCCCTGGAGTGACCGCGGTCTCTGCTTCTTATTTTTCCCTCCGTAGGTGGGAGGACGGTGGGGCTGATGGCAGGGAGCCATCCCCCTTTCCCCACCCGCCTGGACTCTCCCAATGGGATGTCGTCACCCAGGGACTCCCCATTTCCAATTCCTGGAGGCCTCAGATAAGGGGAGCAGGGGATGCCTCATGCGATTTTCCAATAGGGTTCCCTTTCAAACATACTTTCCTTTTTTAAAAAATAAACTGTATCTTGCCAGGCGTGGTGGCTCACACCTGTAATCCCAGCACTTTGAGAGGCGGAGTCGGGAAGATGGCCTGAGCCCCGGAGTTCGAGGCCGGCCTGGGCAACTTGGCAAGACCTCACCTCTACAACAAATCAAAAAACTAGCCGGGCATAGTGGCAGATGCCTGTAGCTCAAGCTACTTGCAAGGCTGAGGCAGAAGGGTCGTCAGCCCAGCAGGTCAAGGCTGCGGTGGCCATGGGCATGCTGCTGCACTCCAGCCTGGGCGACAGAGTGAGACTCTAAAAAAAAATAAAACAAAACACCCTTTTTCATTCTCAAAGAATGTATTTTATTGTGGTTTGAACACTTGCCATGAGCTCTGCCCTCTTAAGTTTTTAAGTATAAAACACTGCACTGCTAACGACGGGCGCTACGCTGCACAACAGATCGCTGGAACTGACTTGCCTCGTTTGACTCGGTGCCCACTGATTTGTATTGCCCTACCGTCCTTGCCTGCCTCCCCGGACACCGCCATTCCACTGTCTGTCCCTGTGACTGTGCCCCTCTGAGCATCTCAGATAGGAGGAATGCTGCAGTATTTGTTTTTGTGGTTAACTTACTTCACTTCGCATGATGTCCTCAAGGTTTACCCAGATATCGTAGCCTATGTCAGAACTTTTTTAAGGCTGAATGATTTGCCCCTGGATCTCCATGTCACATTCTCTCTGTCCGGTTATCTGTCTGTGTACGTTCACAATGAACTGTCTGAAAAGAAAATTAGGAAAACAATCCCTTTTATAATAGCATCAGAAAGTAAAATCCTTAGGAATAAACTTAACTAAGGAGGTGAAAGACTTGTATACGGAAAACTACAAAATACTGATGAAAGAAGTTAAAGAAGACACAAATAAATGGAAAAATATCCCATGGATTGGAAGAATTAATATTGTTAAGATATCATACTATCCTAAGTGATCCACAGATTTAATACAATCCCTATTAAAACTCCAGTGACTTTTTTGTAGAAATAGAAAAATCCACCCTAAAATTCATGTAGATTCTCAAGGGACCCCAAATAACCCACTCTTTTTTTAAAAAAAAAAAAAGAACAAGTTGGAAGACTCACACTTTCTCATTTCAAAACTTAGAAAGCTGCAATAATCAAAACAGTATGATACTGGCATAAAAATAGACATATAAACCAATGAAATAGAGAGCCCAGAAATAAATCCTCTAATGTATGGTCAAATGGTTTTTTACAAGGTTGCCAAGACCATTCAGTGGAGAAATGACAGTCTTTTCAACACACAGTGCTACCAAAATAATGAGGTTGGATCCTTACCTAACACCACACACAAAAAAATAACTCATATGGATCAAAGACTTCAAGGTAACCACTAGTACTGTAAAACTCTCACGAGAAACATAGGGCAAAAGCTTCATTACATTGGATTTGGCAGTAACTTCTTAGATATGGTGTGGAAGGCATAGGCAACATAAGAAAAAAATAAGTTGGACTTCATGAAAATTTAAAAATTTTGTGCATCAAAAGACAGTATCAATGGACAAAGAAAACAACGCACAGAAGACATATTTGCAAACCGTGTATCTGGAAAGAAATTAATATTCAGAGTATATAGAGACCTCCTAAAACTCAATAACAACAACAGCAACAAAAACAAAACAAAACTCAAAATTGGGCAAAGCACCTGAATGGACATTTCTCCAAAAAAGATATACAGATGGCCAATAAGCACATCCAGCTTTTCAACTTGCCATCTTATTTATTATTATTATTATTATTACTTAACCACATGACAGGCATTCAGTTAAGTGCTTATTTAATTTATTCCTCGGAATGACCCTGTTAGGTAAATACTGTTATCACCATGTTTCGTATGCGGCTCAGAGAGGTTGGGGCCGTCACTGAATGCTAGAAGGAGATTCCAACATAGATCTCTAAAGGCCATTCTTGGGTATTTCTGGGTCAGCTGGTCTGGTGAATTTTTTCTTTCTCTTCTTTTTAAAAAATATTTTTAATGGCGGTGTCACTCACTTTATTGAGGTATGACATACAGTAGAGTGCACAAATCCTAAGTACAGTTCGATGAATTGTTACTTTTGCCTCTACATTGGAACCATCATCTGGATCAAGATGAAAAACATTACCAACATTCCAAAAAGTTCTCTCATGCCTTGTCTGACCCAGTCAGCATCCCTTGTCCTACCAGAGCTAAGCGCTCTTTGATTTCTGTCACTGCGGAGCACATTTTCCTTCGACTTTTATATCTGTCATTCTGCTTGTACTCTTTTGTGTCTGGCTTCTTTTGCTCGAGGTAATTTATATGAGATTCGTTCATGCTGTTTTGTGCATCAGAAGTTCATTCTTGCTCAGCAGAAGTTATCGTTTTTAGTGCAAAGCCATTTCCTTTACAGCATGACTTGGATTAATCTATAAAACCTCTTTTACTCTGTTTCTTCAGTATCTATTAATTCCATTCATACCGTTTAAATTTGCTTTTGCTGTTTAATAAGCTGCTCTTAAATTCAGATAATTTCCTCAATTAAATTATGAAGACACTTGATGCAAAAAAAAAAAAAGTTCATTCTCCTTTTATGGATGTGTGGTATTCCACTGTAGGAATATATTTTTCTATCCATTGTATTGCGGATGGATATTTTGGTGGTTTGTGCTTTGAAATGCTATCAATAACGCTATCGCCGGGCTCGGTGGCTCAGCCTGTAATCCTGCGCCTTTGGGAGGCTGAGGTGAGTGGATTGCCTGAGCCCGCGGGTTCGAGACCCGCCTGGACAACTTGGCGAGACCTCATCTCCACAATAAATCAAAAAATCAGCCGGGCGTGGTAACGCGCACCTGTAGTTCCAGCTACTTGAAAGGCTGAGGCGGAAGGATCGCCGGAGCCCAGCGGGTTGAGGCTGCGGTGGCCGGGAGCGGCCACTGCACTCCAGTCTGGGCGACAGAGTGAGACTCCAACTCAAAAAAAAAAATAACACTATCATGAACATTCGCATACCTGTTTTTTCTTGACATGAAACATCTCTTTATTTTGATATATAACTCAGAGTAAAATTGTCAGCTATAAAGTAGGCATATGTTTAGTTGTTGTGGATAATGTCAAATCATTTTCAAAAACTGTTGGAAATTAAATTCCAATTAACACTCCAGTTGCTCTGCAATGTGGTCTGCACGTGGTATCCCAGGTTGTTGATATTGCTGATCTGTTGATTATCCATGTAAGGGGTGTGTGAGGTTTTTTAACTTGGTCTTAATTTACATTTCCTTCATAGTAATGATACTGAGAATTGCTCATATGTCTATGACCCTTTGGAGATCTTTATTTGAGAAACATCTGTTCAAGGGTTGCTCATTTTTTAATTGAGTTATGTGTCTTTTTGTTATAGATTCTAAAAATTTCCAGATACAAGTCCTTTGTTAGATATATATATTGTGAATATTTTCTACCAATCTGGGGTTTATAGTTTGCTTTTTAAATGTTGGGTTTTTTTTCTTTTATAGATATTCTTTTTTGTGCTTTTGGTGTTCTGTTTAAGAAATCTCCTAAGATCATGAACAATTCACTATTTTCTTCTAGAAGCTTTATTGTTTAGCCTTTCACCTTGAGATCTATGCTCCGTCGTGAATAAAATTTTATATATGATGTGAGGTAGGCATCAATGTTTACTTTTTAAAAATATACAGCGATGCAGCTGCTTTAGCTTTTTTTTTTTTCCCAAACACCATATTTCTCTCCCCACTGAATTGTTACCTTTATTGCAAATCAAGGAGTCACCTGATGGGTCTTTCTATGCTGTTCCATTAGTTTATTTTTCCAGCCTTATGCCAATACTGCACTGTTCTAATTACTGTAGCTTTGTAGTGAGCCTTGGAATCTGGTAGTGAAGAGCCTACAAATTGGTTTTCATTCTTCAAGATTGCATGACTACTCTAGGTCTTTTGCTTTGCCATAAAAAAGTTTCAGATCCACTTATTAGTATTCACGAAAAAGTCTCCTGGGATGTTGATTAGAGTTGAGTTGAATTTGTAGATCAATTTGGAGAGAACTGTCATCTTAGCAACACTGAATTTTCCAGTCCATGGACATGAAACACCTCTCTATTTATTTAGGTCGTCTTTAAGTTCTCTCAGCACCATGGTTTTCAGTCTTGTACATATGTAATCAGACTTATTCCAGCTACTTAATTTTTTTTATTTTGTTTTAAGGGTGTGGGGTACAATTCAGGATTAGGTGTACAAGTGGTCATTGTACAGGTAAAGTTTGGGCCTCTCTTTGGTCCCCAATTTGCCTGGTTTGAGATCAGGTATGCTTACTAATGATACGTGCCCCCCCTCCTCTGGCAGTTTCCGGCTACTGCCAACCCCTTTTTACAGCATTATGATAAATGTTCAGGGTCTGCTTATGAGTGAGAACATAGGGCATTCAGTTCTTTGTTTCTGTGACAAATCACTGAGTATGATCCACTCTAAATCCATCCAAGCTGCTGCAGCATACACAGTTTTGTTCTTATTTATGGCTGCGTAATATCCCATCACGCACATGTACCGCGTTTTTTTAATCCGGTCTAGTTTCGATGGTCAGCATGGTTGGTTCCATGTGTTTGCGTTTGTAAATATCAGGTACTTCATTTTTAATTCAATTATATATTGTACCACTTTTTAGATTTCACTTTCCAAATGCTTGTTGCTAGTTATAGGAATAGAGATAATTGTTATATATCGCCTTTGGATTCAGTGATCTTACTCAATGTACTTATTGTGTTAATAATTACTGATAGTTTGTAGATTCTTTTGGATTTTCTGCATGTCGTATCATTATCCGCATAACAACATGTGTATTTCTGGCTTACAATTCTCATACAGCCAGCCTTCTAGATCTGTGGATTCTGCCTCTGTGGATTCAACCAACTGTAGATCAAAAATTTCGGGGGGGGAAAATGAATGTTTGTGTCCGTACTGAACGTGTACTGACTTTTTTTCTTGTCGTTATTCCCCATGCAATGTAATATAACCACTATTTACACCACATTTACGTTGTATTAGTATTATAAGTAACTTATATAGGAAGATATGCCAAGTTTATATGCCAATACGACACCATTTTAAGAGACTTCGGCATTGGTGAGTTTGGGCAGGGGTTCCTGGAACTAATCCCTCATGGATGCTGAGCGATGATTGTGTCTTATTATGGTGGGAAGGCCCTTTAGTACAATGTTGAAAGAAGTGATCGTAGACATGCTTGTGTGGCTTCCAACCTGAGGAGGAAAACGCCCGATATCTCCCCGAGTGCGACACTAGGTATGTTAGCGATGGCAGCAACAGGTTTTCTCTGTAGATACTCTCTACGATTGAGGAAGTTCCTTTCTATTCCTTGTTTGTGAAGGTTTCCATCACGAATAGATGCTGAATTTTATCCAGTGCTTTTTCTGCATCTACCGAGCACGTGTAGCAGCACAATCCACATCCTGCTACACTTTTGGAGGGCCTTACAAGGGAAGATGCTGGGAATGATTGCCATCACCCTCTTGAAACATCGATATGGAAAAGGAGAGACTAAATGATGATGTTGGCAAAGTCAAAGTCTATACGGAAAGGCCTTTGTTTATCAGAGATGAGGCAAGACTGCCTTTTTCCAGTCCAATTTCTTCACATATTAGTACCTTGGTGTTGGTATTAATTTATCCATGTTGGTTCACATTGGTGCTCCCCAGGCCTTAGAATGCAGAGCTGTTTCTTGGGTCTCCCTGCCCTTGGGGGAAGAAACTGCCGGGTACTCTAGGGGCCCAGAGCGTACCCGTCACCGACCTCCCCAGGGGCAGGTGGTTGAACCATGCCTGGAGAAGAGTTAGGAAAGGGCCTCTCCTTCTACCTCCCTTCCTTCCAGCAAGTCCCTGAACCTTGGGGAGTCATCTCAGTGTTCCAGTTGGACTCCGCAAGTCCCACCCACCTACTCCCACCCCCTCCCCAGCCCAGGGTGGGAGAGAGAAGATGGGCATCACCTATGTGGGGTGAGGGCGATAATGGCAGGGAGGCAGGGGGAGTCCTGCCGTGTGAGGGCTGCCCAGGAAAGCCCACACGGTGTCCCTCTAGCCCAGTCTCAGACACCTAAACACTTTTTCCCTTGGGATCACCCTATTTTGGGAAACCTCAAATGATCTCATAGCAGGGTTGAGAACTAGCTACAAAAACTCAAAAAACATCCCCTAATGTCTACAGGTGCTGCAATCTGGGCACCGATTGCCACAGGATAGACCCAGAAAGGTCAAAGGAATTTGGAGGACATGGCTTTCTGCCAGCCCCAGAGCTGAGCTCTTTTCTAGGCCTGGCTGGCTAAAGGCCACCACCAGCTCCCTAATGAGGACGGTCTGGGTGGGACACTGGGCATTCACCCCATAACACACTGGGGCATTTCCAGTATCCCCCAACTGCACCATTCTTGGTCTTTGGAAGTCTTGAAAGAAAGAGCTTCTCCCTCCAGACACTGACAAGTACAATTCCTGGACCAGGGAGATCCCGCCTGGGCGTTACAGAGTAGATTCTTGTGACCGAACTGAGCCAAGCCACACAGTCAGTGGAGTTTCTGCCGGATCTGGCAGCCCTGCGGATTCCACACCTCCACACTCAGGGCCTTGGGGAATTCTGCTCTCTCATCATTGCCACCCCTTCTCCCAGACCTGAATTCCATGCCCATATCAAGCATCCCCACTTGTCCCCGTCCATCCTCAGCAGCTGGGCTGTACGCTCCACCTGGACACTGGAGAGTGGCCCCTCTGTCAGTGACCCTGTCTCCACAAAATCCTCTTGGACGGCCTCCGTCCAAGAGGAAGTGACAGCCCACTCCCTGAGTTCAGAAAAGCAGCTATACCGTTCACATGCCATTCAGCATCCCACAACTGTCCACTCTGTTGTCTTGTGATTGGTCTTCCTGACTGGGTCCTTCAGGCCTTCATTTTCCCAACTGGCTCCTTGAAGTCAGAGACCAAGTGGCAACTTTTGCTCCTTGAGCATCTCTGGGAACATTAAGGCAAGACTGAGGGACCAGGTGCGGCCTCCTGGACTACTCCTGACCCTCTCAGTGCGACGGGATGCCCTGTGGGCCAGCGCCTGGCACAGCCACCATCATTAGACAGCAAGGTCCTTTGACTGTCAGTCCCATCAATCCAGCACCAAAGGCTGTCAGTTCGACTCTGAGTGATGAACAACCTTGCCCTGAGAAAACATGCCTTCTGGGACCGAACGCCAAGAGTGGCTCTATGGTAGGTCTTGGCCTAAGTGTGGCGACTCCTAGGAGCTGGCCAAGAAGCCCCACAGGGATGCCGTGGTGTGGACACTACACCTGGCACACAACGTGCCGGCCATATCCAGCCAGCAAGACAGCGCCTCTCTCCTAAGCCCAGCCGTTCGCAGAGCCAGGAGCTTTGGCACGGGGCTGCTCCCGTCCTCGCCGGCGTGAGTTTACGGATATTAAAAATACGTTGATGCAAATCACCATGCAAACACGCTCCAGTGGAAGGGCTGCGAGCAGAAACACTGCTGCTTTTATCATCCCCTCCACCTCTGTAGGAAACGCCCGCCCGCAGGTGATGCGGAGATTAGCGGGGCGTCAGGCTGCTGCGTGTTCTCGGGCCGCCTGTCAGCTCCCATCAGCCACGGCCAGGGCTGCAGAGGCGTCTGGAACACACGAGGCTCACGGGCAGAGTCTGGAGCAGAAGAGTGACTTGGGAGTGGGAAAAGAAAGGCCTGCTCCCTAAGCAGACATGTGCCCGTGTCTCCAGGCTCTGGCCCCTGGCCCACAGTGACACAGCGGCCGTGCCTCCAGGGTGCATCGTCCAGCTTGGCCAACAGCGCCTACACAGCCCGCGCCATCCCTGCTCTGGGGACGCCCACTCTCACCCCCCTCTCTCCCCTCCCTGCAGAGTTTCCAGATAAAATGCAGTCCCACGGAAGGATGGAAGGCGGGCTGGACCGCCCCGGCCCCCACGAGGTCCCCAAGAGGAAGTGTCAGATCTGGATACAGAGAAGCACAGCCTGACCGCATCTGTGTGGAAGGGCTGGGATGCTCTGGGCTCAGAGAACCTTCTGCTGGGAGATCAGGGAGGGCAACATGGAAGAGGAAGCAGTCACGTTGAGCCTAGACCCAGAGAAGGCTTCAAGCAAATGGAGACTGGGAGACAGCACCCAGGCAGCAGGGAGGACCTGAGCAAACGTGAGGAAGTGAGAACACACAGTTCAAGAACCAGGCACGTTCCATTCTGCTCCCCTTCTCTGTGTTGCCTCGTCCCCGAGTTGCCTCGAAAATGGCAGCCATCGCCAGGCACCACATCCGGACCCCGCCATGACCAACGCAGGGTCTCTCCTGTGCATCCAGGGGCTAGAGGGCCAGCCTTAGAAGGAGCCGAGGCTCCTGCCCGTGCTGGGAAAGGAAGCCAGTCTGAGGGAGGAGGCATGGGCAGAGGCAGGAGCCCATCTCAGCCGAGCCGTCCCAGGGGCTCCTGCCATTTCTCCAGAGGTCAGGACATGGCCAGCTCCAGCTGGGAGACCCTGGCTCACCGCTGCCCTGCCCGTCAAATGCCTTCGGCATTCACAGTGTGTTATGGAAGCCCCAGCTCTGTGGAGGGCAGAAACCGTGTCCTGCATGTATCTACCCACAACCTTGCATGCTGTTTGGCTCCATATAGACTCACAGGACCTCATCCAAAAAACATGGCCATGATGCCCACCCTCACTGGGCTGCCATCAGCGCCCTTCTCGGGGCCACCACACCGCATGGCCTGGGAGGCTCTACCCACATGGGGGACAGTTGGGGCTGGACAGGGCTCTTGGTCCTGGTCCTCTTTGTGAGTGCATGGTGACCAAGCTCACGGAACCAATATCCGTCAGGCTCTCGCCATGCTGTGCTCCCGCTGAACTGTCCCCGGCCAGTAGCCTCAAGGCCCATGTTCTAAACCGCTGTGCCCCTCTGCCCCTGAGAAGACCCCACATTTTCCTGCTGCAAGAAGTGCCCTCTGCTCCAAACCCTCAGTTTGTGGACGGACAGCATGGCAGGGCCAGGCAGGGCCTTGGCCGCCCCCAGCCCCCCTCACCCATGCACTCTACCACTCTGTCTTTCAGACAAGAGCCCGAGG
>CAUYQG010071266.1:0-12573 GCA_963574415.1 Tarsius wallacei | reverse complement strand
TAAGTTTTTACAGATTGTGAACCTGAGCGGAAACAGTGATTCTATGAGCAGATAATTCTTTTTCATAATCAAAGAAAACTGCAGGGATGGGAGGATAAGATAGTATGGTGGAAGGAGGGGTACTCAGGACATGCAACGTGGTAGGAAGCCAAAGGGCTGATGGAGAAATGAAACTTGAACAACTCTGTTGTCTTACAATTTCAAAGTAAACCTTGACAAACTAGTCAAATGTGAATCCACTACAGGTTTGCCTTTGAAATGCTTTAGTAACTTAGCCATTGAAATATTCCAAATTTGAGCCGGGCTCGGTGGCTCAGCCTGTAATCCCACGCCTTGGGAGGCTGAGGAGAGTGGATTGCCTGAGTCCTTGGGTTCGAGACCCGCCTGGGCAACGCGCCTGTAATTCTGGCTACTCGGAAGGCTGTGGCGGAAGGATTGCTGGAGCCCAGCAGGCCGAGGCTGCGGTGGCCGGGAGCGGCCACTGCACTCCAGTCTGGGTGACGGAGTGAGACTCCAACTCAAAAAAAAAAAAAAAAAAGAAATATTCCAAATTTGAAATAAAAGAAAATCCTTTCAAGATTTTGATGTTAGCTCGAGAACAGATAAGCAGAATAGCAGATGTTTATAACATGTACATATTATTCTAAGGGATATTTCACTAACATACGTACATATTCCACAAAAATAATTAGTTATCTATTTAGCATTCTAATAATTATATTATGAAAAACTAGTTTATTATTTCTGTTAATTAGGACAATACTTTTGGTTCATGAGTTATAATTTGTTAGACATTAACTGCTGACCCTAAATATGCACACATTTTCTGTATCCTTTATTTTGGGAATTAGTAATGATTCATATGTCCCAAATGTGAGTCTAATCTGATTATATTTCCTTGCCTGAAATGTAATAGCGTTAAAAAAAAGTGAAATCTAAGTGTCATTGTGCATCCAGATATTATATTTCGTGCAAAAGTAAAAGAAATATCTCATTTAAAAATTACACGTTTTACATTGAGATATAAAATATAATCGGACTTTGTTCAGAAACTCTTCCCTAAATCCAGGGCTCTGCAAAAATAAGAAAAGCAGAAGCTTCCAGCAGAAATAACAAATAAACAAAACAACCCTTTACAAGGCATATTTCTTAATCATGGTAGCCTGGACTTGCAGAAGCTAGAGTTATGACCTGGTGGTGTACACACACTATAAACACAAAAGTTCAGTAATTAGGTTTGAGTTAATTTTAGTTTTAGTGGTCTGGTGCATAATCAAGCAAAAGGTCATTATCCACTCTGCTGCATTTCACTCAAGGCATTCAGCAGCTAGAAATGGACATGGACACGTCTTTACTTAATTGTGTCTGTACAATTCAATTCCAGAAACCATTCACATGAGTATTGGATTATTCTTCTATTCATCTAAACCCAGTTTACTCCCATAAAAATGCTCTAGCAAATATACAAAAACTAGAAAAAATAATTAAGTTAAAATAATCTATCACAGAAATAAAGAGCTGAGTACCACATGTTCTCACTCACAGGCGGTCCCTGTACGATTATTTTAATACTATAAGAGAGGGTTTGGCAGTTGTGAGAAACTGCTGGGGGGGGGGGGGGACGGGCACACCTCATCAATAAGGGTACCTGATCTCAAACCAGAGGAAGTGGGGACCGAGGTGAAGCCCAAACTTTACCTGTACAATGACCATTTGTGTACCTAACCCTGAATTCTATCACACATCTTTAAAATTAAAATTTTAAACATAATAAAATTTCTCCAAGGATTCATATAACTACTGTCATTCTAGATGCATATGAGAAAAGTTAATTCGTTACATACAGTGACTGTGTTAGATCATTAGGGTTTAATTCTCTCATAGGAGCCCAATTAAGAAAATCTGGTAGGAAGAAAGGGAACATTACAGAGAGGGAAAATTGCATGTACAGGGGTATCCGTGCATGGGAATACACTACATAGTCCTGTAATAATGCAAAGTCCTGTGTGCCCAGACCATAAAGACTTGCCTCCCTCACTCCTGCCCTCAAGAAGGACATAAAATGTGGTGTGGACACTCTTTCCGCTTGAGCTGAATCATGTCACACGATCGTACTTAACACATGTTCCTTTTTGCAGCAAAAAAACAAGCAATCAATTCAAGTTACGGTACTCATTGAAATGTAATGGCATCGTGACGTTAGGTAAGGCGACCAAATTATTTGTTGCCCAGACTGGTACTGGATGTGCTTGTGTGTTTTTATCAGGCACCGTTCATAGTTGTGCTGAAATATCAGGCATCAACTGGATTCCCCTTAAGCAAACCCAGGGTTCATATTCATCCTACAGCAACACATTAAAGAGAGTTATTAGAAAGGAGATAAGGTAATGGATTCACTTCACCAACATGAAGGGGACCAGCTTATGAAAAGACACATAGTAAAGCAACTACAGTGTATGCTGTGAAATCAGACAGAACTGGGTTTTATCAGAAACGTTATCATCATCTAGTATCTCTGTGATCCTGTGATGTCTAATGCTAGTTTTTTAATTCTGTGCCCTGTTCACTATTATATTCCAAGTACTTCCTATGAAATAACTTTTCAACAAATATGTTTGACTATTTGGACGCATGAATGGATAAATAAATTCTAGAATCTTTCTCTGTTTGATGTTCACTTCTGTGAATATAGTCTGCAGAAATTGATGTCTCTTAATATCAGGGTTCAGAACTAAATCCAAATATAAGCAATCTATCAGCTCATATAAAGGAAGGTTAAGCCGTCTGATATGCTGTGTTTGATTAACAGCTTTATCACATTTTACCCCTTTTTGGTTGGAATCTCATTCCATCGACCAGGCTGGAGTATTGTGGCACACCCACGGTCACCCCAGCGTCGACCTGCTGGGCTTCAGCGATCCTTCCGCCTCAGCCATCTAAGGAGCTGGAATTACAGGCGCGCGCTACCATGCCTGGCTAATTTTTGATTTATTGTAGAGATGAGGTCTTGCCAAGTTTCCTGGGTTGGTCTCGAACCCGTGGGCTTGGGGAATCCACTTGTCTCAGCTTCCCAAAGTGCTGAGATTACAGATTGAGCCATCTCAAATTTTATTCTTAATAAGCTTAGGCATAGAAATAATAACCCCTCTTTGTAAAATAATTTGCTTTAACGATGCCTCAAAAAACTGTAGGTGTATATTTGATAGATTGAATCCCAGATCTTTGTGTTTATCTCTTTTAAATTTATCTGCGCTGTTTTATGTTTATGTCCCGTACATTTGATTGCTTTGGCTGTTGATTCTATCTTTATCATCTTGTTGTTTCTTACCAGTTTAAAACACCACAAATTGATAACAATGTTGAAAAAGAGAGAGGGAAGAAGTCAGTGCCTCTCCTGCCCCCATTGTAGACTCTTCTCTCCTTTGATATTATTCATTTATTTTATCAGTTATTAGTGATGTTTTTCTAGTGAATAGCAAATCAACCCCACAACTTTGTCACTACACAAAAATGATATTGCCTTATCTAAACTGTATTTTAGGCAGCAGGCATAGATGCCCTTGGTATTCTCCTTCAATTTTAGCAATTGGTGGTCTACTTAGAAAACATATTAATTTATAGTTTGCAAGTAAGCATTATAAGTCCATGGAAACATCTTGACTACTTTGTAATTCTTTTCTTTGAAAAGATCTGATGAATTCAGACTAGAAGCATTTCAAATGCACGGTTATATGATTTGGATTCAACAAAACATCCGGTTCATATTAGGTGCCCAATAACAATATTGATGAATGTACCTTTAAATGCCTGATGATTTACTTAAGCCATTAAATGAAGGGTTTTTCAAATAGTGAAAGGATGAAGGATTATTATTAGCTCGATTGATGTCAATTTAACCAACATACATAGTTGGTTAAAATAAAAACAAAGAAGTCACCGTAACAGTTAATTCACAATGAAACATTTATCTGAAAACTTCTTCAAAAAGCATGGAAGTCAAGGTAGCAAGAAGATAATTTTAAAAAATACTTGCTTAGAGATTTGCAAATCCAGCATTTACAAATATACAGCTGTCTCTGCGTCCTAACATTTCTTGTTGTTTTGTTTCTCGGGGCCTTTTGGGGGGGCTGTTTTCTGATTCTGGGAGAGTCCATCTTTCAGAATTTTAGAACTGGAAGAGAACCCCAAAATAATACAGTCTCTTATACCTCTCAAATTATAGGGGATAAAAATGAGATCCAGAGAACGACCCTTTAAAGAGTTGTCCATAAATCCACATTTATCCCTAAAATGGGATAGTAACGTTCATGACCTCATAGGGTTGTTGCAATGCTTAACTGGAGTTAATAGATACGAAACACTTTGCAGACGACCCTGATCATGTCTTAGTAGAGTCAGTTCTATTTCAGTAATATTTCTGTCATACTCCTTCAACGATCAGCTCCTGTGCCCCCTCTTCTAAAAAATCTTTCCAACCAATTTCAATGTCTTCTTCCCCAGCAATTCTGTCTTGCCAATGACTTCATTCCGCTTTGAATGACTAGATGTTTTCTCCCTAAGAAAGGTTGTTTGTCCTTTAGGCCCAATAGATGATTTCAAATTAAGTACATGCTTGTGGAATTGAATTACATTGTTTCTTGGGATACTGAAAGTTAAAGATAGCCTTGATCTTTTTTTCCATCCTCCGTGTATTTAGACAGAAGCTTCGTATTCCTGGAATTGAGCTCTCAGCCAGCTTATGAACAACTCTTGTTAGGCTACTCAAAAGAGGAAGCTTGGTAATTGAATCTGAAAAAGAAATATAGTTCTCTGTGCCAAGTAGCCACAACTCTGAGTAAACCCAAAGAGAAAGCAGGACACAGAATTTTTTACTTATTTTAAATTGTAAAAAATGAATATATATACAAACTTTTCTTCACTCTTTTCTGTTTATTTTCTTTTTGTTACATTCATTTCTTTGTTTTTCTTTCTTGCCATTCAGAGTTGACTGACTTGAAGAATAATCAAAGAAATTATTATCTAAAGCTGACACCTATATTCTAGCTTCCTGAATATTCATTTTGTTTCTTTTTTTAAATTTTGTTTCTAAGAAGTTCATCTTTTAAGAAGTAATATTCAAAGAAATGTGCATTTTCATTTTTGTAGAAGGCTTGTCTCTTGGAAAATTAAAGTAAAATTATACCAAACAGTGAAATGGCTACAATCATTCTTTACCAAAATGTGAGTTCCTTTTTAAAATTTAAAATAAAAAGTTCTGCTGTTACCTGTAGAGCTAAAAAATATTTTGGATGAATCCAGTAAGAGTATAACAAAAGTGAAGAAGACTACAGTAATTCAGATCCAAAGTTGTTCTGAAAAACAATTGCTTGAGAGGTTAAGGAAGATCTCAGGAGTAAGTAACTTTAAAATCTGAGAGATGAGGAGACATAACATTGGACATGAAGGGTGGATACAACACAGTGAGAGACGCTTTCTGCAGAAGAAATAGAAAGTACCTATGTCGTAAGGAAAGGGGGAGTTGGGAATCTTCCACAAATGAGAGTATTCAGTGTGGTTGACAGGACTGAGTAAAGTATTGAGTAGAAAAATGTTTAACAGCCGGGCTCGGTGGCTCAGCCTGTAATCCCGTGCCTTTGGGAGGCTGACGTGAGTGGATTGCCTGAGCCCGCGGGTTCGAGACCCGCCTGGGCAACTTGGTGAGACCTTATCTCTACAATAAATAAAAAAACTAGCTGGGTGTGGTAGCGCGCGCCTGTAGTTCCAGCTACTTGGAAGGCTGAGGCGGAAGGATCGCCGGAACCCAGCAGGTCAAGGCTGCGGTGGCCGGGAGTGGCCACTGCACTCCAGTCTGGGCTCCAGTGACACTCCAACCCAAAAAAAAAAAAAAAACAAAAATGTCTAACATAGTTTCTGGTACATAGATATTCAATATGTTCTTTAAAAAAAAAAAAAAAACGGGCCTGGTAACTCATGCCTGTAATCTTATCACTCTGGAAGGTTGAGATGAGAGGATTGCTTGAGCCTGGACGTTTGAGACCAGCCTGGGCAATATGGTGAGACCTTGTCTCAAAAAAAAAAAAATTTAGTCAGGTGTGGTAGAGTGCAGCTGTAGTCCTAGCTACTTAAAGGCTTAGGTGGCAGGATCACCTGAGCCCAGCCACTGCACTCCAGCCTAGGTGTCAGAGTGAGACTCTGACTCAGAAGAAAAAAAAAATCTAGAGGAACACGTGGCACTGTACTCCAACCTGGGAGACAGAGTGAGACTCTGACTTAAAAAAATAAATTAATAAAAATAAATTAACTGAAATAGGAGTCAATAGGAAGTCAAAATTTTCTTAATAACTTATTTCTAAGTTGACTATTCACTTTTCTTCACGTTTTCTATTTTTCTTATTAAACATGTTCTCTTTATGTTATTTTGGAAACACTTATAATATTTTAGGCTGTATTCACTGATGAGATTTTTCTCTTTAGAAATGCACCTTGAATGCGTTTATGATGAATTACTGACCAAAAAGAAGAACGTATGTGATTTGTTGCTGTGCATGTTGCTTCAACCAATTTAGCTACAAACTTCTCTGCCTTTGGTGAAGAGCATTTCTCAAAGTCTATCTTTAACTAGCAGCTTGGACTCTGTTCAAATTAACTTTCTTTTTTATTGTTGCCAGTAGGGCAAATGAGGAGTAAAATACAACTTTTATTTCCTGGGGATGATTCAGTTTGCCTAACAGAGAGCAATAATATAAAAGGCAATACTTTTTCCTCCCACTGACCAAAAAGACTGAAGAGCTTTGTAACTGACAAGTAAAAGGATGATATACAATGTTCCACTTATAGGGAAATATTAAGGAATAGAGGTATGTATATCCAGCAATGTTTCATTCCCTTACCTAGAATACCAAAGTGCATGTAAATGAACATTTTAGTGACCCGCTAATAATTCATTACTTCGGAAATCTTAAAATTTTCTGAAGAAGTTTTGAAGCCTTTTATAAAATTTATCTTGAGATCAACAGGGCTTGGACAGAAGATAGTATTTCTCAGTGGTACGTGTCTAAGGAAAATCTGAAACATTAAAACGTTTCTCCCCAACAATGACATTCGTTACTTTATGCAAACTATTTATTTCAGCAGAGTAAGATAAATAAGTTAGCTTAATAAGGTCATCAATAATAAATTAAAGTACGATTCTGTTAATCATATGCAAAAGCAATCTACATGCACACGGTATGTCAGAACCACCTAAATGTGTATTTATCAAGTAGACTCTTTCCAGACCAAGGAAAATTCTGGAAAATCTCAAATCCCTTTAGAAAGTTTTCCATGAGTCAGCTACGCTGTTTCACTTGTTGGCTGTTGTCCCACGAGGCCTGCTAAAAACGTCTGCACTTTAAAAGACCAAAATTTAAAGCGGTGAAAGGATTCTATTAAAATTAGAAAAACTATTTCTTAAGACTTAGGGGGATACTGACAGAAATGATTCTATTGAATTAATAATTTAGTATTATTTTCCTAAAAAATTATTTTAGAGCTGTGGGGTACATGTGAGGATTTGCTACGTAAGTAAATTACATAGAGGTGAGGTTTGGGCTTCTACCAAGCCCTCTCCCCCCAATAGCAGACGTGGCACCCAGTGGGTGGTTGTGTGCCCCCATACGCCCTCCCTCCCTCCTTCTTTCCTTTAGCAGTATGCAGCATCTGTTGTTTCTGCCTTTGTTCCCGCATGAATTTAATACTCTTTAAAAATAACTTGATAAATTACTTGGCATATACTCATTTATCTAAGATTGGTAACCCCAGGATTCAGCAAACAAAGTAAGTTTGCAGTGAGCGAGCTACTGGAGGCATCTGGACGTGTTTATGTCTTTGTGTTTACTTTCTGGTTGCTGAGATAGATCCGTTCTGGTTCTGGAATTAGTAAAGACCAAGTGTTTCTTTTTTTTTAGCTTTTCATTTCTTTAGATGTGATAAGCCTTCAAAGTCAATACTTATTCGTCAGTGTGGCAAAGCAACAATAAACAGATTTTGAAATATGTAAGTCTGGGATCAAGTCCTGGCTTGACCACCTGCATTTGTCTGATATTTTGGGAAAATTGCCTTTTAGCTTTAAGTCACATCCTTATTTGTACAACAGAGACCATGTTAGTGCAGTCCTCAAAGGGTGGGTATGAGTACTCGGTGCCCACAGAGTCTGCTATTGAATAACTGCTTAGTAAACTGTTAGGTAGTTTTATGAGCTAAAGGAATATATGAAAACACTTTTTAGTCTTTTTAGGATATTTTAAATAGTCTGCGTAGGTGGACTATTTAAAATAGTATAGTTCTTAAATAATTGATGACAGCACTTCAAAGGCTACAGGGAATGCTTTGTACACTCGTTGACATCAGGAAGTCGTTGTGGCGGGGTGGCGGGGTTCTGGAGTCAGATAGCTTTGACTCTTATGATCTGTGTAACCTCATGTGGTGTACTAAAGTCGTTTTTGCCTCATTATTCTTGTCTGTATAGTGGGGGTGGTAGTATGCCTTCCTCATACTGTTGTTGTGAGGTCCAAATGAAATACTATGGATATAGCCATGAGAGTATCTGTGGAATGTAGTGGACATCTGCTACATGTTAGCTATTACAGTCCACTAGGAATAGCATCTGTCAGATAAGAAGGAGGCCCCCACACCTGCTGCCTATTGAGTGTGGGTGCAGATGGAATACTGTTCACCCAGCACCATAAGCCTTTGGGGATGTCTTATCCAGTGGAAAGAAATAGGCAATTTCAAATCTGTTTTTATTTTTAAGAAAAGAAAACATTTCTTTTGTTTGCCAGCCTTGAAAGACTAAGGTAATTCAATCTGTGCTAATGCTTTTTTTAATCTGCAGAATTAGGAAAAGATAAGAGGTTGCAAGAAAATAGATGAATAGATTGTTTGAGAGACGGTAGATAAATAGAACCAATAATGTTACCTTTATTTGAGCAGTGAATAATAAACACCAAACATCTCTCCCATGCTTTTTGCTTGTAATTAGCCAGTGTTCTCAACTAGTGAATTGGAATGTGTCTATTTTCCAAGCGAGTATTATCGTTCCCTTTGTTCCTCCTTTCTTTCTTCCCCTTCCCCTTTTTGCCTTCCTCCTCCTATATCTTGTTTTATTCTCATGTATATAGTTCTCATGACTTATAACAGCAAATGAGGTTTCTATCTGGCTACAGCATTAAAAAGCAAAATGCCAGTAACCCCACTACCTCTCCCAACACTTTGACAGGGATTGTAAGGGATATTGATAGCTGTATCTTCTTCAGTACGGTAGATTGGAGCTAATAAAAATGGAAGGGATAATTGAAACAGAAAATCACCACGTAGCAAACATTCCAGTAATTATTGTTTCAGACAATTATTATCAATGGATGCTAAATCTAGTAGCCTACTGCATGCTAAGAAAGATGTTTGTATCCTCTCAAAGAATCTTCCCATAAGATATGCATTTGTTACAAAAAAGAAAGTAATGACTTTACAATGGAGAAATCTGGCAGGCATCACATTAACTGAGGGGTCAAAGTGAGCATCACCAATGATGAGACTGCTCAATAGCATGCATCCCTGATGTGTGCACTGAGAAAGGAATTGAGTCGCCTCTTGACATTGCTGTCCCCAAAATGCATGATGAATTTAATCCTAATGAGATATTAGACAAACCCAATTTGAGGAATATTCTAGAAGCAGAAAATAATTGTTCTGGGGACTACTGAAAAAAAAATCATCCCAAACACATAAAACAATCTTGCTTTGCAGTAAAAACATCTTGAAAGTAAATAATTTGATGTGTGGCATCTAGAATAATTCTATAGCTGTTGGCAGATATATGTAATTAAACTTATGTCTTAAGTAAACTCATAATAATAACTTAATGCCTTTCCAGAGCAATGTCAAAGCTTGAAATGTTATTAGAGCTTCAAGATTTATTTTATTTTTTGCACGGGCTGAAAATATTCAGTATGAGAATATTATAGATTTTCAGTTAAAGCAACTATTGTGAGGTATACCGGTAAAGCGTATGCAATTTTATTTACACATTTTCTCACTTGTGATTCTCCCTGCTATCATTTGAGAAGAAAATAAAGAAAAATGTGTTTTTAAATACTGAAGTTGTGTTTCTTCCCTTTGAAATAATATTTGCTATTTGTAAAAGAGGCTTCTCTTTGGGAACACAAGTTTTCCCCACCAGAGGAGATGGAAAATTCTAGAAATTGTTCCCAGTGGCAAGAGCCAGGGCTGTAGAAAACAATTAGGCAAGTACCTCCCCCCTACTCAGAGCTTTCTTTCCTACTTTTTGTTCACTTGCAGTGTCTTTGATTTTCTAAATATAGGAACTTTTGCTTCAAATTTTCTGTTTCTTCTTGTCTTTTCTGACATTCCTGAGCTCTGCTGCTCTGACTCTCTTCTCAAATACTGTTACCAGTTCCCAACTGGGTTTCCCTTGTTAGGTCAATAATGAAAGGAACTGCATTCATTTATTGCAGCCTACCAAGGCAGGGATCAGTGTATCCAAATCCTGTATGTGAACAAAACTCATGGATTTCCCTGTCAGTACCTCATCGCTCCATTAGTTTCCTATGGCCTCAGTGACACATCATCATAAACTTAACACCACAAATTTATTATCTTACAGTTCTAGATGTCAGAAGATCAAAACAAATTTCACTGAGGTAAAACAGAGGCCCATGGGATTGTGCTTCTTTTGGAGGTCCTAGGTCAGCATACATTCCTTGCCTTTCCAGGTTCTAGAGGATTCCTGCATATCTTGGCTTATGGTTTCTAGCCAGCAATAACATCCCTCTGACCTCGGCTTGACTTATGCACTGTTCCTCCTCTAACTTTCTTGCTGCTTTTTTTTCCCCCTCGTATGGACCCTTGTAACTAGCTTAATCACATCAGCAAAGTCCCACTTGCTGTGTAAGACATAGCTTTTCACAGGTTCTAAGGATAAGGAAGTGGACATTTGGAGGGCCACTAACTCTGCCTACTATTCCCCGCTTGACATCATTATGCAGAAAGGACCACACAAAACAGGATTTTGAAGATATTAAAAACAATCTACCCTCCTGGGGCCCACTGATGCACTGAATGGGATAATCATTACTCACCCTGTAGTGTTTAAACTCTATTTCATAAGATTCTAATGTGGTGAAATATCTCTCAAGCTTAAAATAAAGTTTGGTCAGTAATCAGTTTGTTGATCTAAGCTTTTCTTCATTGTGTTCATGTACCAAGGTAAAAGGCATGAAAACAGTTAAGATCTGAAGGCTTTTAAACAACAAAGAAACAACATATTTCCATATAAATCTTATCATTAGTGAATAGTGATGTCCTAATGAGGAGAATAATGAGTTATTTTATTTATTTATTTTTGGGGGCCAAGATTCCTAGCACAGTCATATTTAGAGAGAAATTTGATAAATGTTTTTCAGGGTGATTGCTACTATGATGATGAATGCGGACAGTGCTACTTCCTTTAGGAAATGATCTATAAAGTATGTGGAATACATCTCCCAAGTAGGAATCAAAAAGAGACATGAGAGAACCATGACTTCACAAAATAGCTTGCCAAAGGATAATCTGTTTCCTTATTGACTGGCACCTGCAGTAAACACAATTCTTGTTGCTCAGCTTCTAAATCCCCAATGTTGTTGTCTCACATTTTCCAAGTTATGTATTAAGACTTTGATGAGTAAGGTGCTAAAATCCAGCTGCAGACTGACCTCTTACACTACCTGGAGCACTCTTTCAATGCTTCCAGGAAAAGAAGTCTCTAGAATCCACAGAGCAAACTTACAATGACACACTATTTCTCAACCATTTCCAGGTCTACTAAGGGAACATCATCAACCCTCACTTCTTCCTATCAGGATGATGGAACATCACTATAAACCCAGGATATGATCGGCTTTCCCTAAATGTATGTCTTGAACAGATTCAATTAGACTCCTAAGGAGACTCTATCCTTTCTGAAATTTGGGCACGTGTGTAGATATCTTCTAGGTGACTGGTCTTCTTCTTTCAGTTTCCAGCGGTCTTTTCACTAGGAATAACATCAGAAGCACATGCGCTTCAACAGAATTAATTTTTATTGTTAGAAATGAATAATATTTGACTTCATAATAAAAAACTAAAACACGTAATATATTTGTTTTTCTTTTATACTAATAACATCATTATCATTTTAGTAATTCATTCTCTCAACAAAGAGAGGACTACATCTTTTATAATGTCAGTTTAGCAATGAATGAGAAAGGTATATTAGGGAAGCCATCTAAATAAAATAGTTTTGGTTTAAAATAGTTTTATGATTGCCTTCGTTTGTGGTTTTTTTGTCAAAATTGAAAAAAAAATATTGCTTTTGCAGATTATAAAAACATACTAGAAATTCAAAGTAGCACCAACTCAAAATGAAATTCCCTTTAATAGTATTCATCTTTTAGGTCTCTTTGGGAAACAGTCAAATTGAAATCTATAGCTATGGTCTCAAGTTGTTTAGGAGACCATAGCTATAGATTTCAATTTGACTGTTTCCCAAAGAGACCT
>CAUYQG010071264.1:0-80045 GCA_963574415.1 Tarsius wallacei | reverse complement strand
TTTCTATTTTCCATTTTCTTATCTTCTTTTATTTTTATTTTTTTGAGTTGGAGTCTCACTCTGTTGCCCAGGCTGGAGTGCAATGGCAGGCTCATGGCCACAACAGCCTTGACCTGCTGTGCTCAGGCAATCTTTCTACCTTAGCCTTACAAGAAGCTGGAACTACAGGCATGCACCACCACACCTGGCTAATTTTTTATTTATTGTAGAGACGAAGTCTCACCATGTTGCCTAGGTTGGTTTCAAATCTGCAGACTCAGGCAATTCTCTAGCCTCTTCCTCTCAAAGTGCTGGGATTACAGGCATGGGCCACCATGACCAGCCCATTTTCTTATCTTTTTTCTTACTATTGACTGGCAATAATAATGAAAGAACATTACATTTGCTCATTAAATGCTATTGCTAAAGGAAAATTTTCAAAACTTAAGTATAATGATATTTTAGTAATATTCTTTTATGTGAAATTATTCTTTTTATTCTTCGGTTGCTGGATGTGTATGAGACTGGGTAGAAAGCAAGGGAATATTTTTTCAACTTTGGAGATTCGAGGAACCTATAAGTGAAAAATGGCTCAAACTTAGCTACAACAATTTAAAAAATGGACTCTAACTAGGTATCTGAATGGCTTAATAAAAGAAGAAGATGACATTGGAAAGCAGCATTCTTTGGAATTTAGGGGGGTTTTTTTTAAAGGATTTTAATTAATAAAGCATGGAAACTTTGAAAAATTAATAGTAGTAGACTTTTCCCCCCTTTGGTGGCTTTTTTTGGGGTAAAATTTGGATTTGTTTTGTAACTATAGGATAATGGTTTGCAACGGGGGACTTATGGAGAGAGAGACACACTTACTCTTCTCCATATATTTTTGTCTTTCATTTTATGTTTCCATTCCTGTGTGTACCTCCCCTCCTGCTCTTTCTCAGGAGAGGAAGATTTGCGAATCTGATCGTTCAGAACCATATCCTAGCTGAGTTTGCGTCCTTGAAGCAGACTGATCATTCTCTCCTCTCTGTAGCATTTGGCCACATCAGTAAACAGGCAAGAGTCCCCTCTTGTGCGCATCCTTCTTGAGAGAGAAATAGGTTTCACTTAGGTACTTGCAATCTGGTTTATCTCAAGTAGTCCTGTATTACCAAGTGCCTTACCCAGATAATTTCAAAATGTAACGATGGGAGATTTCTATACACACATTTAACTTATTGAAATGTATATACTACATTGATTATCGCTTAACAAAGTAAAATCAAGCTGTAAAAAGTCGGTATGTTTTGGAGAACCTTAGGAAATAATACACAATTAATTCAAAGGATTTTTGAAACAGAGTCAGAAAGAGAAAAGAAGAGGAAAAGCAATTCATGTGGCCAGAAGTGAGCAGTGATGGATTTGTTAATATTCTTGAGAGAGAAATGGAAGAATTCACTAATGGCACCAAAACATTGACTACCAAAGGGTTACAGGAACTGATATATAGCTGCCAAAAATGAAGACAGTTGCCAAGTACTTGAATTTAGGGAAATTATGGAATTATCATGGGTAATCCTTTCAATACACAATTTTTCCCCTTGCTGACTTTGGCTCTTAAGTTTATAATAGATGCAACTCCACCAAAGTGTGCTTTTCTTTTGTCCACTGTTCCTTTCACATAGCTCCCGAAGACAGGAACTGTGAGGCAAAAATCTGAGTGGCAACATCCTGGATGATTGTGAGAACAACTTCAAAACCTGCCAAATCTCACACTATCTTCTAGGAATAATTCTTCTCCTTCTCCTTCTCCTTCGTTGAGTCTCACTCTGTTGCCCAGGCTGGAGTGCAGTGGTATGCTCATGGTCTCCCCAGTGTCGATCTGCTGGGCTCCAGCGATCCTTCAGCCTCAGCCTTCCAAGTAGCCAGAATGACAGGTGCGCGCTACCACCCCTGGCTAATTTTTTATTTATTGTAGAGATGAGGTCTTGTCAAGTTGCCCAGGTTGGTCTTGAACCTGCGGGCTCAGGCAATCCACTCACCTCAGCCTCCCAAAGTGCTGGGTTTACAGACTCCACCGAGCCCTGTTAGGAATAGTTTTTTAGCAATCTTTCACTTCTCAATCCATTGTAATCTGGCTTCAACTGCCATTACTCCCTTAACATGACTCTGGAAAGGTCGCCCATCTTCTCCTCATGTCCTGGATATTCTGCCTGGAAATAAAGATAACCTGTGATGCATGGGATATTTGACAACAACTTTTGAACATTATACCTGGCTGCAAGTGGGCCTATAAGCATAGTTGCTTATTAAACTGTGAAGACATTTCATGTCAGTAAACATCACTGGGACAAACAAGAGGAACATCACTGATGTCCCTTTCCTTGAAGGGAGCTTAGTGATATTTAGTTTGCCCTCAGTTCTATCATCAAAAACAGGATTCTGCTCCTCCTTATCTCTCACCACAAAAACAGGGCTCCTTGGAGAACAGTGGCTATTTTCTGTTGACTTATTTGAAGTATCTTGAGGTCAGAGATCTTTTTCTGTTTTGCTCACTTTATGCCTTGATGCCTAGAGGAGTGTTTAGGATATAGTAGGCAATCACTATTTCTTATTGGCTCAACTGTGAGTAAAACATAGGTTAAAGACACAAATAATGAACGAATTGTAGTATTTCACAATCTCTGATCAATACAGAAAAATTTTTATTTCTGTCTTCCTGACATACTGTGCACAATCCATGAACCTACTAATGTATATCTGCTCTGTTTTAGCCATCTCTCTAGTCCCAGAACCTTGTAATGACAATAACAATAGAAGATCTGTCCTTTTCTTCACAAAGACCTAAATTATTTTGTCTGTTAGATTCTTTAGTTTCTCTCACGTGAATAGTAAAAATGAAAATAAGAAAGTTCTAAGTTTTCAGTTCTAATAGAAGTCATGAATAGTCTGCTATCACATTAAAAATACATATATTAAAAAGCAACTACTGTATTTTCCAGGTATACCTTCATTCAGGGGGATAAAATTCCAGTCATCATAACTGAACTTGGGTCTGTTGAGCAGGACATTGACAAGTGATTTCTTGCTTCAATGCTCTTAGTACAATTATAATGACTTCGTTTTAATATAATCATTTTTTAATATCTGTCTCCTCTTCTGGTATGTAAGCTCCATGAGAGACTGGAGTATCTGTCTTGTTCGAAACTATTTTCCTGGCCAGGCTCGGTGGCTCAGCCTGTAATTCCAGCACTTTGGGAGGCCAAGGCAAGTGGATTGCCTGAGCCCATGGGTTCGAGACCAGCTCAGGCAACTTGGTGATACCTAGTCTCTAATAAATCAAAAATTAGCTGGGCATAGTAGCACACGTCTGTAGTTACAGCTACTTGGAAGACTGAGGGGAAGGATTGCCGAAGCCAAGCAGGTCGGCACTGGGGTGGCTGTGAGTGTGCCTTTGCACTCCAGCCTGGGCAACAGAGTGAGACTCCAACTCAAAACAAAATAAGACAATTTTCCTGACATATTTTGTGTTGTCTAGAACCTATGATGCACCAGGTTGAGCTATCACTGTTAGTGGTTTGACAATACTTTTAAGTGTGTGTGTGTGTGTGTGTGTGTTTAGTCGGAGTCTCACTCTGTCACCCAGGCTGGAGTGCAGTGGTTGCTACCGCAGCCTAAACCTGCTGGGCTCAGGCAACCCTTCCACCTCAACCTTCCGAGTAGCTGGGACTATAGGTATGCACCACTACACCTGGCTAATTACTTTATTTATTGTACAGACTAGTTCTCGCTATGTTTTCCAGGCTGGTCTCAAAAGCATGGGATCAGACAATCGTCTCGCCTCAGCCTCCCAAAGTGCTGGGATTACAAGAGTGAGTCACTGCACCTGGTTGGTTGTGTATATCTTCACTTTTAGAGAGTTCTATTATTTTTTTCTGGGCTTATTCCTAAATTCAAAAAGACTGTTAAAATTTACATTTTATAAGCACAATGAAATACAACTTAACTCCAGTAAGATGGTCCTCATCAATACATAAAAAAAATAGATGCTGATGGGATTGCAGAGAAAAGGGAATGTTTCTACACTGTTGGTGGAAGAGCAGGCTAATTCAACTTCTATGGAAAGCAGTGTGGCAATTCCAAAAGAACTAAAAATTGACCTTGCATATGATCCAGCAATCTCTCTCCTGGGAATATACCCGGAGGAACATAAATTGTTCTACCAAAAAGATGCCTGCACACACATGTTGTTTATAGCTGCACTATTCACAAGAGCAAAAACATAGAACCAATCCTATCAAGAATGGACTGGATGAAGAAAACGTGGTATGTATACACAACAGAGTATTATGCAGCCATAAAAAAGAACAAAATCATGGACTTCACAGCAAACTGGATGGAGTTGGAGACCATCATACTTAAGTGATTTTTCACAGAAACAAAGAACTGAATATCGAATATTCTCACGTATAAGGGTGGCCGAAGCATTATTCACATTAGCACAAGGGAGGGATCGGTAGTCGATGGACACTGCCAGGGTAGGGAGGGAGGGAAGGGTACAGGCATTACAAAGGGTACCTGGTCCTAAATCAGGGGAAGCGAGGGCCAGTTGGAAGTCCAAATTTCACCTGCACGAAGCCTGCTTGTGTAAGTAGCCCTAACTTGTACTCCCACATAGCTATAATAAAAATAAAAAATAAAGGTCTAAACATTTACATTGTATGTAAAATGCCTTGCATGCAATGATATAACATAGTCAAGATAATAACAATAATAATAATGACTCTCTATTGGGTGTATATTGTATGATTGAAATAGTTCTATGCTCTTTCAATTTAATCTTCACTACAATATTATGAAACCAGCACTATCATGATTAACATTTTATAGATAAACAACTAAGAGATGAGGAAATGAAATAATTTGCTGACAATACAACTGGTTGGTAGTTGGAGTGAAGTTTGAACCCAAACTGGCTGCATTTTGGGGGTCTTTTATCAGTCATGCTACCCCTGGGCATTGAGTCTTTCTCTGTTACATATTAAAAGTATGAATCTCAGTTACTCCTTGCACCTATCTTTTCCCATTGTGAAATTACAATAACTGTATCAGATTGTGGAGAGAATTCAGTGCTATCATTTATGAATGTATTGAAGAAATGCAAAATGATGTCAATTTATACAGAATAGCTTATGACATTATTCATTTTTTTGGTTCACTGTTTCTCTGATCTATGAATTGATCAGAAATTGATAAATACAAATATACTTCTATTACTGAAGTCATTAATATGTGTTTTACTAGCAGTTTAGCCAATAAGACGAATAGCTAGAAATAAGAAAAACTGTTAATAAGTGGGTATTAGTAAAGATTACATCAATACAGCAAAATACAAACTTCGTCTCTCAACGCATCTTTTGAAAATGCATTTTACTCTGGGAGGTGGAGGCGAGAGGATTGCCTGAGCCCAGGGGTTCAAGACCAGCCTGGGCAACTTGGTGAGACCTGGTCTCTGCAGTAAATTTTAAAAAAAATTATCCGGGTATGGTAGTGTGTACCTGTAGTTCCAGGTATTTGAAAAGCCGAGGCGGAAGGATCTCCTGAGCCCCGCAAGTCAAGGCTATAGTGGCAGTGAACATGCCACTGCAACTGCATTCCAGCCTTTATTTAAAATAAAGAATAAACTCAAACATGATGGGGAAAAAAGAAGGGATATCATTAGAAAGTCAAACACATTTGTATGTGTCTATGAGATAGAAATCTGGCATGACTGAGTTGAGGAAGGAAATCTTGGCCCAAAGATTAAAATCATAAAATGGCTCACATGGGTGAGATTCACTTCTAGAGACTCTAACTCATAATTACTGAAAATAAAGAGAAGTAAGGAGCCTTGGACAATCATCATTAGGGTGACTGCTTAGCGATGGAATGTAAAACAGTCAGGCAGGTTGGCCCTGTTTCCACACCCCCTACGCAAACACAAACATTTACATACACACAGAGTCAAGCAGTAAACAGTGCTGCATCTACTTCCAGACTCTAGAAGCTTATATGAATAACTGGGTCACAGAAACAATACAGTGTTCCTAGTGGTTGGTGCACCCAAAAAGAATGGAAAAATCTTCATTCCTGAACCGAAAGATTTCAACTATCTTCACTCCAACATTGCAGACAGAAAAAGAGGAATTCCCAAAAGCAAATTTAAAACTGTAACCAAGAGTGACAAACCACACGGGGACAAAAAGGTTTGATTAAAGAGAGGCACCAAATAGACAAATAATATCTAAATATATAGATATGTATAGATAATATCTCATAGATATTGAAAAGAAAATGAGAAAACAGTCGATAACTGTGGATAACATAATTGCCTTCACTGGATATTCAACAGAAACCAAATGGCAGACTATTTATATTAATAAACAAGTTTATCAGGTAAAAGATTACTAAAGAATTTAAAATAATGCCGGGCACATAGTAAGTAAGTATTAGCAATTTATACAGCAGTGGCCAATAGAAAGTGGAAGTTTAAAAATCTGCTTATGGCCTGGCACGGTGGCTCAAGCCTATAATCCCAGCACATTGGGAGGCTGAGGTTAGGGGATTGCTGGAGCCCATGGGTTTGAGAACAGCCTGGGCAACTTGGTGAGACCCCATCTCTACAATAAAAATCAAAAAATTAGCTGGGCGTGGTAGCGTGTGCCTGTAGCTCTGGCTACTTGGGATGCTGAGGTGGAAGGATCACTGGATCCCAGCAGGTCGACGCTGAGGTGGCTGTGAGTGCGCCACTGCACTCCAGCCTGGGTGATGGAGTGAGATGCCAACTCAAAAGAAAAAAAAAACCAAAATGGTTTACAAAACCTGAATGTAAGATTTCCAAAGGAAAAGCATGGCATTACTGAAGGACATAATGAAGATGTAAATAAGTGGAAAAATGAGTCATATTTAATGATGAGAAGAACAAATATTGTAAAGATATTAACTCTCCCTGAATTATTCTACAAATTTAGTAAAATTTCAATCCGAACAGAATTGTTCCATGAAATTTACAAACGGATCCTAAAATTAATCTAAAAGTTTAAAGTTTAAATGGGTGATCACCGTGTACATCAAAAACAATGATCCCAATTCAAAGAATTTACTATTCTATATATATAACGTGAAAATATATTGTCAGATGCATGGCTGAACTGGCAAAAAATCAAAAGAAATGCTCAGAGATTTAACAAAATAAGGTGAAAGCAAAATTCCAGAAAGAGAAGTGAAGTCTGAAATCGGGTACTACCCTAAGGGTATCTGAGCAGAATAATCTGAGCTTCCATTTGTATAGCCCATAAGGAAAAAGGACAGCCTGAGAGCCCACACTCAAGTGAGACTAATGAAAAAACAAAAGTCAAATTGGAGACTAATTTATAGAAACCCCTCCAGCACACAGGTACCTGGAATATAATAAAGCTACACACTAATTTGTGAAGTTGAACTACAAACAAACAAGGCAGACAAACAAGCCAACAAAAAAAAAACCCTCTTTTTCAGAAAAGGGAACAAATTTATTAGTGGTTTCAACCCTAGAAATGAGAGGAGAGAGAGAAAATAATCTCTACTGAGAATTCATTACTGCAAACTAGATTTCAAGCATGTTTGCAGCAGTTAGTCCCCAAAACCTCAACCCGAGAATTTGTTTTAAAGTGATTTCTTCAGTTGCCCGTAAGACGCAAAAAGAAAACCTTCGGTAGAGGAAAGCAACTTTAACACAAATCCCAAAGAATATCCATAAATAAATGCTTTGCAACAGAAAGTAATGAGGGAATCAAACACACACATGCACTTAGCATGAACACTGAGGAAATAGGATGCCACAAGTAAAAATCAGTAGAAACAAAACACAGTAATTTGCTACTACCTAAAACAGTCCATAGATTTTGTTTTGTTTTTTTTCCTGCTTGCTTGGAAAGATGGAAATATGATAGAAAGGGGAAAAGGAGCAGGGATACATCCAATGAATCAAGAAATATCTATTACTTGTGTAAGGTGTTTGGAATTCAAATGTTTTTAGTAATACAATTAAGACACAGTCCTTACTTTCAAAGAGATTGTAGTCTAGCTAAGAAAGTAATAATATGCACATTAAAATAACTTTTATAAACCAGTGATACGAGCCCCAAAAAGAGAAGCAAGAGTCATTGTGGCCTAAAAAGCTCAGAAGAAGGCAGGACTTACATTGGGCCTAGAGGAAATAAGATCCACATGGCTTCTGAGAAGTGGAGGGGTATTTCAGGAATCGGGAGGAATATACAAGGATGCAAATTTGCAAGGAGTCTTCAGCGAACAGGCACAGGTCCCTGGATTATCACCCAATACTCCTACCAAAAAGAATGCCAGAAAATGCTTCTAAAGGAAGAAAATTGAAAACACCCAGGAAATAGACTAGTAAAGGGCAAGATCACAAGAAAAGCACAAGATATAGTGCTAGAAGGTTAATACATCAATTAACTAATCGATTAGTTAATCAATTAAGGACTGCTTCTAAATAAGTAAATAGTGAGAAATAACCATCATCTGATTGTAAAAACAGGCGCCTATAATCCAATTATGTATGGGAAGTATGTTTGATTGGAAATCAACAGACCTTAAATTCTCTTCCTAAATTTACTTCTGACTTACTTCAAAATTTGAATTATTTGATAATCAGTTTTTATATTTGAAAATTGGAGAGTAGGAAGTTCCCGGGGGAGGGAGGATTCATTAATAATCTTCCTCGTGAAGGCTGACTGCAGTTAACTTTACAAACCAACAGACTGGCTGACTGTGCTCATTCCTCCAACGCTCAGCAGAGGGCGCCCGCAATCACAGCTGAGATTTACTCGAGTGGCAGTAATCCCTCTTGAAATTTCCGAGTTTCATTATCCAAGAAATCCACAGGGTGGCAATAACACTGAACTAAAAGTGAATTCAGAGTTGAAATTCTAAGAAACAGTCTTCTGCAGTGGCTCGTGTTTACAGATTTCTCTTCCTCTGATTTTATGATCTCACCGAGGCCACAGAAGCTGGTGGAACAAAGACTGTATAGAACGCTGATAGTGATGACGATGACTCCCACAGTTGGTTAACTGTGATTTAGATCCTTTGCAGTCCTCACAGTCGTACAAAGGAGACTTTACCATTCTCAGCCTCATTCTGCAGAAGAAACTAAGAGGAGAGAAATCAAGTAAATTCATTTAAGATAACAGAGGTAGTTAGTGGCCTAACCAGAACTCATACCTTCGGTCTGGGGTCAGTGTCTGTGGTCCTTTCATCCCAGCATGCTGAGAGCACTGAAGAAAACTCATTTGATGAATACACACTGGCCCTCCTTCCTAACCATTTCCTCAGTGACATAGAATGAAACTTTTTGCTATTTTCTTTATAACTGAAGAGACGCTTAAAAGATTTTATTCATTTTTTTTTTTTAACCCAGGACCAAATGAATAACTTTCCCAGCCACTATTAAATGATGGCTTCTTAGATACAATATTGTCAATTTTAGGATTTATTTTGGGGCCACTCACATTTCTTTCCGATTGCTTAAATGGAGCAGGAACATTTCTTCATTGGCTATAATCTGAAGACACTTTGAGTGAGAAATATCAGAATCTCATTCAAGAAAAAAAAAAAAAAAAAGGTTTTTTCAGTGTAATCATGGGACATTTGAAAGAACCCAAAGACAAGAAGTTTCTTTAGGTGGTACAGAAGATTAGAATCATCAGCCAGAAAACTATCAGGAATTCGGCAATTGTTTGGATTTATTCTCTCTTTCTCTCTACATTCTCTAGGCAATTATTTTCTTGATATGTCTGGGCTACTGCATCTTCCTGTTGACTGACTTTCTCTACTCTATATCCACAGCTCCTGAATTTACATATCCTCTGTTCCAGTGCCTAGCAGAGACTGACCTATACCTTTGAATTCTAATTCCTAACCTCTGAGAGAGAGAATCCAATATGGTAGGGAGAGGTTGATTAAGGACGGATGTCCTGACACACAGACACCCCAAGAAATTTATGTTACAACAGGCTAATTTTTTTTCTGTGCCATTAAGAAAGAAATAATTTCTCCAAGATTAGGATAAAATACTAAACCTTTTGGCATGTCCACATTTCCATGGTAGTAACACTCATAAAACCATAATCTGGGGCTGGGAGCAGTGGTTTGTGCCTATAATCCCAGCACTTGGAGAGGTGGAGACGAGAGGATTGCCTGAGCCCAGGGCTTCGAGACCCGCCTGGGCAACTTGGCAAGACCTTGTCTCTACGATAAATCAAAAATTAGCTGGGCGTGGTAGCACACCCCTGTCGTTCTGGCTACTGGAGCCCAGCAGATCGACACTGGGGTGGCCGTGACCATTCTACTGCGCCCCTGCCTGGATGACAGAGTGGGACTCTGACTCAAAAAATAAAAATAAAAAATAATTTAGAGTGGATTGCCTGAGCTCGTGGGTTCAAGACCCGCCTGGGCAACTTGGCGAGACCTCATCTCTACAATAAATCAAAAACTAGCCGGGCATGGTAGTGCGCTCCTGTAGTTCCAGCTACTTGGAAGGCTGAGGCAGAAGGATCGCCGGAGCCCAGCAGGTTGAGGTTGCGGTGGCCGGGAGTGGCCACTGCACTCCAGTCTGGGCGACAGAGTGAGACTCCAACTCAAAAAAAAAAAAAAAAAGGATTTAGGACACAGATTTTAACAACTTTTCAGTATATTTAAAGTTAGGTCAAAATTTAAAACTCTTGAAAGTATTTTTACAATTTCTATACCTATTATTATAAGCCTAACTATTTTTAGAATGGAATTTTTTTCAAAATTTGCCTTGATGATAGAGCAAGTAAAAATATACTCACACTTAAAATCACAGGAGAGTAATTTGAACTTGACATATAGAAAAACTTTTTACTAAATATGGACTTACTAAAATATTTTGCCATTTGCAATGGGTACTTCTTTCCTGGAAAATGGTTCTTAACTCATAGAGCAGATCTAGCAAGGATATTTCATATTCTGATAGAACCAAATTAGTGAAAATTTTTTTTTTTTTTGAGTTGGAGTCTCACTCTGTCATCCAGGCTGGAGTGCAATGACATGCTCACAGCCACCATAGCCTAGACCTCCTGGGCTCAGGTGATCCTTCTGCCTCAGCCTTCCAAGTAGCTGGAGCTACAGGCACATGCCACCATGCCTGGCTAATTTACTTTTATTTTTATTTTTATTTTTAGACACAAGGCCTTTCTAAGTTGCCCAGATGGGTCTCAAACCCCTAAGACAGGCAATTCTGTCACCTCGCCTCTCAAAGTGCTGAGATTACAGGCTAGGACTTCAGATTAGTGAATTTTTAATAATATTTTCAAGTTGTTTAAAATCAACATTATTCTGTTTAGCAAAGGAGAAAGGCAAAAGTTATCAATTCATTACAAGTGTAAGCTGTTATTGAAAACTAAGTTATATGCTTTTTATACCCTACATCAGTAGTTCTCAAACCATAATGCATTTCAGAATTGCCTGGAAGGCTTGGTAAAGTATAGAATGCTACCTGCCCACCACCTTCTTCCTCTTCAAGTATCTGATTCATTAGGTCTGGTATGTAGGGTCCAATAATCTGCATTTCTAACAAATTCTCAGATGATGCTGATGCTGCTAATCTGAAGATTGAACTATAAGAATTCCTGCTCTAAGCTCAGGACAGAGAAAACATTTCTAACAGACCTTTTTTTTAGGTTCATACAGAGTTATACTAAACACAACCAAATGCACCATAAACCATAAGCAAACAAATCAAAATGTTTCACTGGCCTCCTTCTCAGAGTCCTGCTTTACCCAAGTTGAAAATGGGAATAATGGTGATTGGGAGAGTTAAAAATATGTAGATGCATTCACAAATGACATCCCACATGCTCTCAAAAGCAAGGGAAAGCTCGAAAGCTGGGGTCCAGGATAGTACGAGCCAATATATTAAAATGCCTAACACATAGTGGCACTCTAATATATGGCCACCATATACTATATTAGAGTCCTACTTTGTGCAAGGAACTCAACCAGATGCCTTTGCTTATTTAATCCTCACAAGAATCTTTCGAGAAACTAGTAAAATCATCGTTATAGCCATCAGTATCCCATTTTGCAAACAAAAAAAGCATAGGCAGGCTGTGGTGGCTCACGCCTGTAATCCTAGCACTTTGGGAGACCAAGGCGAGAGTATTGCATGAACCCAGGAGTTCAAGACCAGCATGGGCAATATGGTAAGACCTCATCTCTACAATAACAAAAAAAAAAAAAAAAAAGAGCTGGGTGTAGGCACCTGCCTGAAGTCCCTGCTACTTGGAAGACTGAGGTATAAGGATCACCTGAGCCCAGCAGATCCAGGCTGCAGTAGCTGTGATAGTGTACTGTACTCCAGCCTGAGTGACAAAGTGAGACTATGACTCACAAAAGAAAACAAGGTTACAGGGTCACTTAGGCAAAAATTCAAAGTCAAACTCCCAATAGTCTGAGGTCAAAGGCTTGCCTTTCTACAAAGATGAGTTTTCTTATACCTCGTCTTTCCCATCTCAAGATCCCTGGTTGCAGTTATGAAACAGAGGTTCTTATTGTAGATTAACTTCCTCATTCAGTCAATATTCCATGCCCTGCCCTCTTTAGCTTTCCTCTAAGTAATGATCACTACTTTTATTTCTTATTCCATCTGGACCTTATTAGCAGACATCGCTAAGCAACATTAAGATGTGGGGAAGTTTATTTTTGGAAATGTAGACTCCATTTTTTCCTTCATTGTTCCAATAATTGTATAGTCTTTCTGCTACTAGATTCTGTTCCCAAAGGGTGGGTGAGAGCTGACCCTGAATTTCTACAACATGGATTCCCATCTTCTCTCTTTATTCGACATAGCAGAGGCTGTTTTATCGAATAAATTAGTTCATATTATATTGTCAGTGACTGGGATACAAAATGATATAAATGCTTTTGAGGACATTTTTTAGGGTATTTCCTTCCTCCCCCACTCTCCCCCCATGTCCAGTGATCCCTGTCATCTCTCCCAATCAAAATATTTCATGTTTGTCAAGGTGTCACTCAAATGTCATTTCCTTCATTATTCTTTGCCTTATCCCCAGATTTTCCTTAGCCTCCAAATTCCTACAATACTTCAAGTCACTTTTTTGGTGTTCTTTTAATGTTTAAGTTTCTGTATTAAATACTACTCGCTTTCTCTTTTCCTCAACCAGATTGTTATTTTTCTTGAAGGTGAACATTGACTCCCTTATGATGTTTTAGGTGCCTATTTATTTATTTTCTTGAGCCAAGGTCTCACTCTGTCACCCGGGCTGGAGTGCGGTAGCACAACCACAGCTCACTTCAGCCTCTACCTCCTGGGCTCAGGTGTTCCTTCCACCTCAGTCTCTCAAGTAGCTGGGACTACAGGCATGTGCCACCATGCCAGGCAAATTTTTAAAAATATTTTTCAGCCAGGTGTGGTGGTTCACACCTGTAATCCTAGCACTTTGGGTGGCGGAGGCAAGAGGATTGCCTGAGCCCAGGGTTTGAAACCAGACTGGGCAATTTGGCGAAACCTCATCTCTACAGTCAGTTAAAAAATCATCTGGGCATAGTGGTGCCTGTAGTTCCAGCTACTTGGAAGGCTGAGGCAGAAGGATTGCCTGAGCCCAGCAGGTCAAGTCTGCGGTGGCTGTGAGCATGCCATTGTACTCCATCCCAGGCAACAGAGTGAGACTTTGACTCTCTCTCTCTCTCTCTCTCTCTCTATATATATATATATATATATATTTTTTTTTTTAATAGAGATGAGATCTCATTATGTTGCCCAGGCTGGTCTTGAGGCTCTAGTGATCCTTCTGCCTTGGCATCCCAAAATGCCCAGCTGGGGCACTTTTAGTTGGGTGCTCTGCTGGTGCTGCCTAGATTGTCTGGTGAGAACCAGAGGCTCACAATCTAGTAATGTCAGAAACTTGGGAAGGTTTTAAATAGAGAAAGCAAAATTTGAATACAGCCCTGAAGGAATAATGAATGCTCTCCAGTGTGCAAAGGAGAAGAAATATTTCAGACAGATAAAACAGTCTGTAAAAAATGTATGAAGCCCATGACAGCACGAGTAAATAGAGGATTCCTAGAGGCAGTAATAAATTTGCTTACAGATGGCAGATCTGACACAGGTATGTCCTCACTAATTCTTTATGTAGCCATACTGGACATCACTAATCCATTAAGGTTCTTCATGCTGAGCTCAGACGTGACCCCAGAGTCCTTCTTAACGAGGCAGTCCAGACAACCATTACCAATCCATTGACATTTTCACGAGATAGGAAATCTCTTTGCCAAAATTATAGTAACCAAAATATATGAATTTCTATTTGGCAGAATTTCAGTCTAGTGGGCAGATATTTTACAGTATAGGAAGTTTTTGTGTGAATAACTCAAATTAGTTCTCATTTGTGACAACCTTCTGTCCATATGTAAGATAAGAGATATGAGATGCTAGTGTTGCTGAAGAGGGAGCCAGGGACTGAGAGACAGGAAGAATGATTAAAAGGATAAAGAAAGGACCTGCTGAGTCAAGCTAGGGGAATTCTGTTACCCTTTTTCTTTCTCCTGTCATTCATGTGAGTGAGGACAAACAAGTCGAATTAACTAGAGCAGTAGTAAGCACCTGAAATAACTTTCCTGGCCTCTGGGACTGCCTACCTTTTGGTAGGTGTCTCAAAATTTTGTTACTTTATTCATTTGACTTTGCTCAGGTATATTGTGTATTGCTCTGGGGAATGATATCCCCAAATAAATAACAGTAACTTGTATCTTTTCTGTCACAACATTCAAATGCAATATTACTCAACACTCTCTGCCTCTAATCAGTCTTGGGAACTATCCCCCCCCATCCACCTTTTATAATCTGAGACTACAGTGTTATATGCAGCAGAGATGTCCTGTTGTCTTAGCTCAGACTGACATATTATAAACACATATTATAAACTGCATGGTTTAAAGGACAGGAATTTATTTCTCATGGTTCTGGAGGCTGGGAAGCCCAAGATCAAGATGGCAGCCCACTCGATGCCCAGTGAGGCTCTCTTCCTGGTTTGCCGATAGCCGCCTTCTCACTGAGTCCTCTCAAGGCAGAGAGAGAAAGAGCTCTGGTCTCTTCTTCTTCTTATCAGGACACTAAATCCATCATGGGGACTCATTTTCTTGAAGTCATCTAGACTGAATTTCTTTCCAAAGTCCATATCTCCAAATACCATTGCACGGAATTTTAGAATTCATCAGCATATGAATTTTAGAAGGGAAAGGA
This sequence comes from Tarsius wallacei, assembly GCA_963574415.1. Lineage (NCBI taxonomy): Eukaryota > Metazoa > Chordata > Mammalia > Primates > Tarsiidae > Tarsius > Tarsius wallacei. The sequence goes on along the minus strand of CAUYQG010071264.1, from coordinate 64,762 downwards.
CACAAACATTCTGCCCATAACACCTGCTTTTATCTACTTAGTTTTATAAGGCACTCTTAAATTATTGAAATTCTTACCCACTTTTTACAAGCTACTCCTCACAGCACCTCTAAGAAATGAATCTGCATTATGGTGGCCCTTTACAGATAGGGAAAAGAGGCCTCAATTTAGCAGGTTATTTTCTGAAAGGCTGATAATCAATAGCAGAGTCTTTATAACTAATATCTTTCATGCCTTTTGATCATGAGCACTGTAATTGACCAACAGAGCTTAATAAAATAATTTTTTTTTAGTTATCTTGGAATCTTATTAAATCTCCAAGATATGTTGTATGCTGCATGGAATACAAATCTGACACATATTAAGAGGGATAAGTGACAAAATATGTCAAATGTATAATGGTTCATATTGATTACATATGTAATTTGCTTTATATTCTGATTTGAGTGTTTCACATATAATAAGATATTCGCATTATACTTTTCATTTCCTTTATTTCATTCTATTTCCTACCCCTCCAAGTGACCACAAGAATCATGATCAATGACAAAGATGTCATACTCTGTGCTATGAAGCCTTCTGTTTCTTGGTGCACCACGGAGAACCATTCCAGCTCCTCTTCAGTGCTTAGCTCTGTGGTTTTATCATAACAATTATTGGATCAATAAATTTAAAAAGTAGGTTAGGCATGGTGGCTCACACCTGCAATCCCAGCACTTTTGAGGCCGAGGTGGGAGGTTTGCTTGAGCCCAGGAGTACAAGATTAGCCGGGGCAGCATAGCAAGACCTTGTCTCACAAAAAAATTTAAAAATTAGCTGGGCATGGTGACATGGTGCCTGTAGTTCCAGCTACTTGGGAGGCTGAGGTAGAAGGATCATCTGAACAAGAGGTCACAGCTGTGGTGAGCCGTGATGGCCACCACACTTCAGCCTGGGTGGCAAAGTGAGGCTCCAACTAAAAAAAAAAAAATTGATTTATAATGACGGAAAAAATGCATTTAAATACATACTATACATATACAATCATTGTAAGTGCGTAGAAAAAGCCTGAAAAGAAAAAAAAGCATGTTTTTAGAATTCCAAATTTTATTTTTAGTAAACAATTCCAAGTGAAAAGTTGGAAGTATAAGACTAGTACAAAAATAATCCACATACATGCCCAGATTCACTGATTAACATCCTACAGCATTTTCTTTACTATGCTCTCTCTTTTTGCCTGAACCATTTGAGGATAAGTGACATAAATCAATGGTCCTTTACCCCAGACTTTACAGGGTATATCTCCTAAGAGTCGTGATATTCTCTTACACAGCTACAGTACATGATATCACAGTTTAGATACAGTACTTTAATCTACTGTCTGAAATCCAGTTTTGTCAATTGATCCAAAAATGTTTTTGGGGGCATTTTTTTTTTCTCTTCCAGCACACAGATCCAATCTAGGACTGCATTTAGTTTTCATGTCTTTAGCCTCCTTTAATCTGGACTCTATTTACAGCTTTTCTTTTTTCTTTTTTTATCTTTTATAACATTGGCACTCTTTAAGCCTATAGTCCTGCCTCCTTTTAATACAACATTACTCTTTTGGGGTTTGTCTGATAATTCCTCATTATTAGATTCAGGTTATGCATTTGCAGCTGGAAGACAACCTAAGCGATTCTGTATCCTCACTGGATACTTCACCTAGAGACACAAGATGTCCATCTACTCCTCATTAGTGGTGTTAATTTTGGTCACCTACCCGGTCAAGATGTTGACCAATTTCTCTGCTGTAAAATTACTACTTTTTCTCATCTAGCTAATAAGCAATCTGAGGGGAGACACTTTAAATCCATGGAAATGTTATGCATCTCATCAAAATTTCTTCCTCCATTTAGTGTTCATTGGTGAATCTTACCTGATCCAGTCTGTACCACGATGGTTGCAAAATGCTGATTTACAACTCAGCTGACCTTCCACATTCACCAGTCAGCACTCACTCAGCATTTTATTGTTAAGCAAGAGTCCTCTCTTCTCTCCATTTGTTTGTTTACTTTTTATCAGTGTGGCTCATTAACTCCTATGTTTTCAAGGTCTATAACTCACTACTGTACTTAATTATGTAAAAGAAACTTTTAACAGTGGTTATCTCGGGTAACTGAGATATGAGGGAAAAGGTTCTAAAGGGGAGATTTTAACTTTTTATAAACTTCTTACTGTTTAAATTTTTCATACTAAATAGTATGTATCCATCCCTCTTAAAAAAAAAGTAAAACAAGTTGTGGCTGGGTGCAGTGACTCGTGTCTATAACCCCAGCACTTTGGAAGACTGAGGCAGGCAGATTGCTTGAGCCCAGGTGTTCAAGACCAGCCTAGGCAACATAGCAAGTCCTTATCTCTATAAAATAATAATAATTAATAATAAAATAATTAACTGGGTGTAATGGGGCATGCTTGTGGTCCCAGTTACTTGGGATGCTAAGGCTGAAGGGTCACTTGAGCCCAGAAGGTTGAGGCTGCGGTGAGCCATGACTGTGCCACTGCACTCCAGTCTGGGTGACAATGAGACCCTGACTCAAAAACAAAAACAAAACAAGAAAAAAAGTTGTGAAAGAAAAAATTTCCCTGGGGCACTCTAGAGGCAGAAGGAAGTAATAAGAACTCGGCCTTGAGACAGTGAACATTCCTAATGTTCTGTTTCTTATTTAAGACATTAACATAATAAAAAAGGCAAATCTTTGGAGTTACACTGATGACTCATGGCCTGTAAACTAATCTTCTTGTGATCAACTGGCTGGGTGCACAAATTAGCTAGTTAGAATTAGTTCTACAGCCGGGCTCGGTGGCTCAGCCTTTGGGAGGCTGAGGTGAGTGGATTGCCTGAGCCCGCGGGTTCGAGACCCGCCTGGGCAGGCGACACCTCATCTCTACCATAAATCAAAAAATCAGCTGGGCATGGTAGCGCGTGCCTGTAGTTCCAGCGACTTGGAAGGCTGAGGCGGAAGGATCGCCGGAGCCCAGCAGGTCGAGGCTGCGGTGGCCGGAAGCGGCCACTGCACTCCAGTCTGGGCGACGGAGCGAGACTCCAACTAAAAAAAAAAAAAAAAAAAAAAGAATTAGTTCTACAGTGTGAGGCTTAAGACATGGCAGACACTAAATTAACTGTTACCAGGTCATCTCTACTTATTACACAACTTGCTGTGGTTTCAAGAAGGTTTTGAAGAAATAATAATATAAGGACATGAATCTTCATAGGCTGAGATATTTGTAAGTTGTCAAATTATTTTTTAATGAAATTAAATCAAATCCAACCTCTCTTCCAACTGGACTGGCAAAACAATGCATAATTCCATACTATATTTCGACATTTTTCTGCCCTATTCGCATTATCAATCCTTACATTTCTGTAAAGAAAATATACTCCTATTCTGTTATCCTCTTCACAGCATAAAATATATATATGTATATATATATATTTGAAGCCTGAGTGAGAAGTATCTGAGATGTAGGAGCAATATTTTCCCTGAGTTCTTCAAAAGCTGAGCCCAGAGGACATGACTTGCCTGTGCCTTTCAGGAACTGAGTCCTCCTGCAAAATTTTCTTTTACCCAGAGCAGTCTCAAATCTACTCATTGATAGAGCTGCTAAGAGTCTATATTGGCCTCAGATAACTAGGAGTCTCAGGTAATAGAGTAGCTGTGTGGAACTTAAACAGGGATATTAGAATTTTTATTGGTGAGAAGCAATGAGTTGCTCACCCAAACTAAATTTTCAGCCAAGTCACTTTACTCCTAGAGGTACTCCCTCCTTTTCCTCTGCCCTTTTCATCATGGTTACTTGCTCATATCCATCTGTGTTTGGGTGAATAATGAGAGTGGTACCCTTCTCCTTGCCCTTCATCCATTACCGGGTGAGGGTGTAGATTGTACTTTCTCCTTTTTCTAATTTCCAGTTTATTTGTTACTTTCCAAAAATCTTCCTCGAGCACAACCAGTTCTCCATTAGAGAGGAATTACCTGGTAATAGCTAGTTACCTTTTCCCAGTTTCTGCAGAGTCTGTAGAGCTAATCCTAACTATTCAATGTGTAGACACATAAAGTTGACCATAAGAAAGTTGAGTTTTGCTTGACTTACTTGACTGAAAGTTGAACAAAAGAGGTATTTATTGGATGTGACCTCTATTGAGACAATAGTGGCCCCACTGGTGTTTCTTCTCCTTGAGAAACCTGACACACACCTTAGTTTTTACGGTTAAACATGGAATGTCAACCTTCCTCAAAAGCACAGTAAAAGAAGCATGATTGTACACCCCTAAACTCTAAACAGCTTGTCTCTGCCTCTCAAAGTGCTGGTTACAGGCATGAGCCACCGTGCCCTGCCAAAACAGCTATCTTATAAATGTATCCCTTCTGATGATGTGGCTAAGCAAATATTTACTGAGTAGTTTGCTTGTAACAGGTATTATTCTAAGAACTTTATGTACACCGTCTCATTTAATGATCACAATAACCTTATAAAGAAGTATTACTGGCTGGGCACGGTAGCTCAAGCCTATAATGCTAGCACTTTGGGAAGCTGAGCTCAGGGGTTCAAGACCAGCCTGGGCAACTTGGTGAGCCCTTGCCTCTACAATAAATCAAAAAAGAAGCCAGGCGTGGTAGCACATGCCTGAAGTTCCAGCTACTTGGAAGGCTGAGGTGGAAGGATCACCTGAACCCAACAGGTAGAGGCTGCGGTGGCTGTGAGCATGCCACTGCACTCCAGCCTGGGCAACAGAGTGAGACTCCAGCTCAAAAAAAAAGGAAGTAGTACTATTATTATCTTCATTTACCAATAAGAAAACTGAAACAAAGAGATATAAACTTTCCCAACGTTGCACAGCTTGTACAATTGAAACCTCAGGAAATATGACTTCAGATCTCCATTCTTAACTACTACAGATGCTGGTCAGAGTCAGTCTCACTATGGGATCCAGTCTCTTTCAAGCTACAGGCTTTACCCTGGTTGATGGTAGGTGAAAGTCTATGACAGTTCCGTGGGGGCACCAGTAGTCAAATATCACAGAAGCTTGTTTTTATGTGAGGACAAGAGAAGAGTATCCAGTTTAAATATTTAGGGTCCCCTGGCTACCTAAAACTTTGAAAAGTAGCATTTCAAGATTTTGACTGTCATATTAACTCCCCATCTATTATCTCGCAGAGCCAGGGCCAACCCCCAAAAAAGTACCTGTCTGCCTGTAACCTACTCTCTGCTGTGGAAGGAAACAATTTCTTCCTCCTCCTCTTTCACCAGCTTCACTAGCTGGGAGAAGTTTAGAAAAGGGATTGGGTTCAGTCAGATCAAGCCTTGCAGAGGGAAAAAAAATGCTTAGTTTTGCTCGTGCCTGTACCAGTGCTGAGTGGACCAGCTAACCTTACTATGAATATATAATTGGCTTCCCCTAGCTTTCTGGGGACATTTGGAAGGTTCATCTATAATATTATCTTGTTTTAAGTACCCAGAACCAGTTTTCAAGTATTTTCAAATATAGTTACAGAACTATGGTGCTTGAAAGCACTAGCAGCCTTTTCAGGTTGACTTCCTCAGACAGTCCATAGGCCCTGCCACTTCATTACTGAGCCTTAACCAAGATGAATGTCTTTTCTTCGGGGATATAACTTGTTTCTCCTAAAAACACTCTCAGTTTCTAGTAAGTAATCATTTTCATCACAATGTAAATGACATTTTCCAGGCCCTATTATCTATCCTAACATGTTAAACTATGTGTCAGAAGGCATGTCCAGGTTTGGAGAAATAATAGAAATAATGTTCATCTTGTACCCAGGATTCTGACAACATTGCTCCTCCATCTTCAAGCAGAGGTTTAATTTGTAACAATTCATTGTAAAATGAAGCTCTTATATCCATGCCCCACTAAAAAGTATTACCTTTTTGCAATACCTCGTGTCTACTATTAAAAAAAAATTAGCTGGGTGTGGTGGTGTGTGTCTGTAGTTCCAGCTACTTGGAAAGCTGAGGCTGTAGGACCATCTGAGCCCAGCAGGTTGAGGCTGCAGTGGCTGTGTGTCATTGTACTCCACCCTGGGCAACAGAGTGAGACTCCTCTTCAAAAGAAAAAAAAGGTATTATTTAAGCAATTGCTGAACACTAGAATAGGGTTATATTTACCCTAATTTATTTTCTTTATCTTCTGCTTGATAATCTCATGTGTAGAATTATGAAACAACTTTCAAACTGTCTCATTATAGTCCACTAGCCACATATCACTAGGGACTTCTGAGAGTGCACACCCAACTTGACACCAGAGTCATAGCTAGGTTGATCAGTCATCCAGTTTGCTAGCAGGAAAAAGATGACATGATAAAAAGCAATTAATTGAGGAGAATTTAACAAAGAAATGACTTTAAAATGTGTAGGTAGGATTAAGGAAAATCAACTAGGAATGACGCAGCACCCCCAGGGCTTACAATAACAGACGTTTCTAAAAATCCAAGGTTTGGGGAGGAAGGGGGGTTGGAAAAGGAATGGTTGCTAGAACCCAGCCCAGAATCTATAGGTGTTAGGGAGGGCCACCAGGCAGGATCTGCTGCCTTCAGTAAAGGGATCCAATCAACCCAAAGGGAGGATGCCTTGGAAACAAATAACCCAATTCACTGCTCTCTTCTTCTGATTTCCTGCCAGTGCCTTCCAATAACTTGACCCAACTAGAAGCCAGAGAACAAAGAAGTCTGTAGAAGCTATTCAAAGTGGTTAGTCCCCCAGGGCACAGAGCAGAAGAGAAAAGGTAAAGAATGGATATAATGAACAACAAAAAAAATTCAGCCTATTTTCTTTCATTTAAAATTAATCTTATGAAGAGAACCTATCCCACCAAAGTAGTTGGAAATTAAAGCAGTCACTTACAGTGCTCTGCCTCCCCTCCCTATCTATGCCCACTCCATCTAAGACCCTTGATAAAGCAAACAGTTTAGTCTAGATTCTGTCCACACTTGCTGCTGAGATGAGCAATACCCAAGCCCAATGGTTCTGTGACTTTATGCCCCAATGTTCACGGGAATCTATCTACCAGAGTTGAGAAACCTGAAGGACAGGGTGCTACTCAAATGTGCCTGCCATGCAGACATTTCCCACACCTCGCAGTCCTTCCGGGGGCATAAGAGGGAGCAGGACACAGTCCCGGTTACTCATAGAAACCGATTATAGGTGGACGTGGTGGCTCACGCCTGTAATACCAGTACTTTAGGAGGCAGAGGCTAGAGGATTGCCTGAGTCCAGGGGTTCAAGACCAGCCTGGGCAACATGGCAAGACCTTGCTTGATTCTACAATAAATCAAAACAAGTAGCCAGGCATGGTGGCGTGTGCCTGTGGTTCCAGTCACTTGGAAGACTGAGGCGGAAGAATCGCCTGAGCCCAAAAGGTCGAGGCTGCGGTGGCCGTGAGCATGCCGCTGCATTCCAGCCTGGGCAACAGAGTGAGAGTCTGACTCAACAATAAAAAATAAATAAATAAATAGGTTTTCAAACAAATAAACAAAAAAAGAAACCTACTGTTCTTTTCCCAGGCTTGAGACTCTCCTTGTGTTTGATTTGCTTTGGCACATCTCCTTTCAAAGACGCTAAGTCTTCTTCCCTTCCACTCTGAACACCCTAGCATAATTTCTTCAGAGAGTTTGGATTTTCACGATATAAAAGAGAGGTCTTTTTGGAAGCAGCTTCCGCTTTTAGTCCTGTAAACTACTAACTGCCAACATCTTGACTTTCTTTTTGGAATAAGAAAAAAAATCACAGAAACAAACCCATATCATCAGAATTCTCTCTGACTCTTTTATTGCCACATAAATAACATACAATTTAATTTACACAAATCAAGTTGGGAATTTAAATGGATCCAGGGTAGCAGAGCAGAAGAGGAAATGGTGGTTAATTCTAGCATGCAAGCAAGATAGAAACAAGAAGAAGCATATTTTAAAAATCAGTGTATAAAAAGATAGAAAAACAGTCATACCGTTGTCACTTGCCTTACTCCACATACATCCTTTCTCCTCTTCTCTTTGCTTATATGTGTTTGAGTGTCAGGTTGACAGAAATGGAGTAAGGTGGGAAGATGAGGTGACACAGTTTCATCTACAATTTCCAAACAGACTTGCCTCTCTGAATGCATGCTTGATTACTTTCCAGAGCCGGTTGCTTCACATAATTTATATAGATAAGCCAGAGGAAGTGTCAGTACAGAGTTGAAGAGATGGTCCTGGTTTTGGACCTTGACAGGTCTGAGTCTGAATCCCTGTTCTACTAGCTTTATGACCTTAGGCAAGTCGTGTAACCATTCTGAGTTTTGGTTTCCTCATTTTAAAAATTAGGGTAATGGGCTGGGCATGGTGGCTCACGCCCATAATCTCAGTATTTTGGGAGCCTGAGGTGAGAGGATTGCCTGATCCCGTGGGTTCGAGACCAGCCTGGGCAACTTGACAAGACCTCATCTCTACAATAAATCCAAAAATTAGCCAGGCAGGGTGGCGCATGCCTGTATTTCCAGTTACTTGGAAGTCTGAGGCAGAAGGATCGCTGGAGCCCAGCAGGTCAAGGCTGCGGTGGCTGGGAGCATGCCACTGCCCTCCAACCTGGGTAACAGTGAGACTCCAACTCAAAAAAAAGAAAAAAAAAATAGGGTAATGATACCAACCTCGAAGAGCTGGTGCAAGGATTAGAAATGGTAAATATAAAGTCTCTGTTTAGTGCCTAGACCGTGGTACGGAGATAAAGAATGTCTCCTATTAATATTCAAGTAATTGGGCCACTCTCACTACCATGGCACACAGCAAACAAGAAGGAATTTGGTGAATTAAAACTGATCTGGACTAAGAGTTAAGGACAAAGAGATTACAAGAATAGCAAATGGAAAGGATCTGCTGAAGAGAAGAATGAGCCTTTATCCAGAAAACGTTTTTGTCTCTTCTTTCCAGTTTTTGTATAGGGGAGAAGTGAGGGATCCTCCAGTTACAAAACTTACTCTCAATGTGAGTTTGGTCCCATCTGGAACAAAAGGCATCAGTAATCTCAATCCAGCATTTTATTGACAAACTTCTGTCTCAGACAGCACTGTGGCCTGTTTCTGTAGTGTATACAGCTTGCTTAAGAGTTTCAACCATCGTACAGGTCAGGAAAGTGACAACAAATCTTGAGGGACCAGAATACATAGTGATCAGAAACCAGGGCTGAGGTGTGCCCAGTTATACCTGCTGAGCAGTCATAGTGAACCTGATTTCCTAAGCTATAAAGAAGAGCTGAGTGATGGAGTGAAGCATGGACAACCCTCCAGAGTAGACTCCTACTCCTGTCAAATCTGGGTAGTAAAGTACCAATTAAGCACATCTCTATATTCTTTTCACAGAAAGTCAAGACTATATCCAACCATCAACAAACTCCTTGCCCAGAAAGACTGTGGATACCTCAAAGGAATATCTCAAATTCACTTTGTCACATGATGAAATTTCTCACCCTCTCACACTTTGAGGCTATGAAACTGAGATTCTTCTTGGTACAATTTAACTTGTGTTCTTCTGTTTTATTAAATATAATGAAAAAGCCAGCAGGACACGGTGACTCATTACTGTAATCCCAGCACTTTGGGAGGCTGGGGTAGGAGGATCACTTGAGCCCAGGAGTTGAAACCAGGCAAAGCAAAGTAGTAAAAACTTGTCCCTACAAAAAGTAAAAAAATTAGCCAGGTGTGGTGGCATGCCCCTGCAGTCCCAGATACTAGGGAGGCTTAAGTGGAAGGATCACCTGAGTCCAGGAGGTGAGGACTGCATTCAGACATAATCTTGCTACTGCACTTCAGCCTGAGCAACAGAGTGAGACCCTGATTCAAGACAATAATAATAATAGTAATGAAATAGCCAGCTAGCATTAGTATACATCCGTGCAATTAAAATAAAATGGCATTCTTCTATTTTCTTAAGCTCTGATATGCCCATTGGTCCTTTTAAATGTCAGGTTCCATACTTTCATTTTAGGTAAATATTTTGTTTCATGGTAGTTATAGGTTATGAGTATTGAATTTGAATGAAAACTTACAAAATTAAGATATAGGACAACGGGAGTAGCCATAGCCCAACGGTGTGATGTATGTCTTCACTATAACATTCTTAGTATTGTCTACCATCCTAACATACAGATTTTTAGCTTAGTGGTTTTTTTTCTTTAGGATGGCAAAAAATAATAATACATAATCAAAAAATCACCACCCACTTCACCACCACCAACACAAAGCGGCTGCCTCAGAAAACAAACAAAACTATCCACTTGATTCTTGAAATATTATCTTTACAAATAAACCTACTTGACTTTGTTTATCTTTTTGACATTTCACAACTAGTATTTTTATTTTCTATGCAATATCTCACTGTGGGTACTTCTAGAATGGTACAGTTTTAAACTCTAAAACATTTGCTTTTATCTTGAAAAACTCTATAGCTGGGTGTGGTGGCATGTGCCTCTAGTTCCAGCTACTTGGAAGGCTGAGGTGAGAGGATGTTATGAGCCCAGCAGGTCCAGGCTGCAGTAGCCATGAGTGTGCCACTGCACTCCAGTCTGGACAACAGAGACTCCAACTCAAAAAAACAGAACAAACAAACAAAAAAACTCTAAAATTTCTTCATCTTTATTAATGAAACAACTTTCTTTTGTTGATGACTCCTTTTCACTTTATTTATTTATTTATTTATTTTTGAGTTGGAATCTCACTCTGTCACCTAGACTGGAGTGCAGTGGCATGCTACCGGCCACCGCAGCCTCAACCCGCTGGGCTCCAGCGATTCTTCCGCCTCAGCATTCCAAGTAGCTGGAACTACAGGCATGCACTACCACACCCGGCTGATTTTTGATTTATTGTATAGATGTGGTCTCGCCATGTTGCCCGGGCTCAGGCAATCCACTCACCTCGGTCTCCCAAAGCGCTGGGATTACAGGCTGAGCTACGGAGCCCGGCCCCTTTTCACTTTAAATGCCATAAATAGCCAAAGAGAAGACTGGCTTGAGAGTCAAGCTGTTGTGTTGCCACAAACAGAATACAAATAAAAGAAAAATAATTTTACTTAAACTATTTTTGAGGATCTACAAGGATCTCTTTTAGATTAGCCCTTTGTCCTTCCACCACATAGAAGAACACAGAGAAGTCACCATCTATGAGGAACAGGCCCTCACCAGACACCAAATCTGTAAACTACCCAGTCTAAGGCATTATCTTACAGTAGCCTGAACAGATTAATACAATAGGTATTCCATCACAATACTCATTTTTTGCTCAAATTCTGCACCCTACCATCCCTTACTAAAAGGCCAGTATTGATGAAGGCAAGAGATTCAGGCAAAGGCAGAACAAAAGGGGGAAAAAAAACTAGAAATAGTTGGTTCAGCTGGGCACAGTGTCTCATGACTTAATCCCAACATTTTGGGAGGCAGAGGTGAGTGGATTGCCTGAACTCAGGGGTTCAAGACCAGTCTGAGCAACATGGTGAAACCTCGTCTCTACAATGAATCATAAAATTAGCTGGGTGTGGTGGTGCACGCCTGTAGTTCCAGCTACTTGGAAGGTTGAGGCAGAAGGATCGCCTGAGCCCAGCTGGTCAAGGCTACGGTGGCCGTGAGCATTTCACTGCACTCCAGCCTGGGCGACAGAATGAGATTCTGACTAAAAAAAAAAAAAAAAAAAAAAATTGTTGACTCACAGTACAGTAAGATTTCTGGAGATCTAAACATTTGGAAGAGGCAGATACAACACTCCTTGTTTTTATTTAGTTCATAATGTCATAATACATATAAATTCAGTTCTACATTAGCAAATACTGCTATTTTGTGTTAATTTGTGTGCATACATATATTTTTTTCTTCAACATTATGACTTTATCATATGGAAATTAAAACTCTGATGAAATTTTGACTAATCTTTCTCTCTTGCAGCTTTATTAGGAGCTAGCTTCTTCCTTACACTCCTCAATTTTTCTTATTCTCAATTTCTACTCCAGAGTTGGGGGAGCATCAAAAGCCAATTAAATAGACATCTCCAAAAAAGTAATACCAAATAGATCATTGCAGTGAGCAGTTAAGGATGTTAATAGAGACTAAATTAAAGTCTGACTAAGGGGAAGAGTTCAATTTCAAGAGAAGAAAAGAAAAGCTTTTGAAGATCAAAAACTAAAAAAGAGATATGGATGCCTTTCCTTTTTTTGTTTGCTGGTGGAGAGTGTATTTTTCAGAATTATCATATTTACCAAAAAAATAAAAGACAATATAACTTCTAGACAAGAATCTAGATTTGATATTTCATGAATTTAATTTCTAAACAAGTGAGCACATAAAGGGAAGTAATGAAGAAATTCAAAAGAATAAAGAAAGTAGATTTTAAAAAGGGAAAAAATAATACATGCAGAAAGAGACAGAAGAACGGTTTTTCAGGAAGAAGAGAATATATTTTATTCACTGTTTCAGAAAGTAAGTTCCAAAGTGTTCTAAAATAAAATTGCACACAGCTGTTTGGTTTCCTCTCCAGTGATCCTAATTGGAAAGATCTGAACTTCAGTGGCTAGAGCTGGTCTTTGTTTCTGAGGTGAATTCAGAATGTTTACAGATTTCTTTGATCGTTCTAACATTTTACCAGATTTTAATTATGATGTATTTAGTCAAAGAGGAGAGTTGTAACACCAGTAGACTCAGTGCCAGCGCATGGTGATTTTTTTCAATCAGAATTATATGGTGGAAAAAATACTGGATTGGGTATAAAGAGACTCAGGTTTTGGTTCTAGCTTTGCTACTAAACAGATAAATTAGTTTAAGAAAGTTGGTTAATCTCTCTGAGCCTCAGTTCCTTGCTTCTAAAATGAGTGATGTTGAAATGGATAATTTATAAGATTTCTTTCCAGTTCTTATTCATCAGATAAGCTTTTCAGTTTCTTCAACCAAACTGTACCAATTTGTTAGTCTTTAACGAAACATTAAGAACCTGTCTAAATAGTTTAGAAAAAAAAGAAGCTAAACAAATACAATATAGTCTTTTAGAGGCTGAAACTTTTATATAAAATCAATGTAAGCTGAAATAATCAGATTTTTTAAATCTGATTTTTAAACTTCTCAGTACTTGCCTCATTTTTTTTTTTTTACCCTAATAATCTCGGGTCTAGAGGTACAACATTTTCTGAACCCTAAATCTAGTTTCCCATGGGGTAGAGTTAAGTCACAACTAATTCCTACCCTACTCTTAGTTCTTTTAATGAAAAGGAAGAAAGCCCATAATATATCTTCACTTTGGAAGGTCAATATATATGAAAGCTACAGAAAGAGCATGTATGTCTACGAAGGCAGTGGTTTCATGAAATGGATTTTGTAAATTAACTTTATTTATATACCCTAGAGCTTACCAGTGACACCGTTATATGACTATTTAGAACTGAGGAATATGGTTCATGTAAATTCTTCAGATATTATATGTCACAAAGGAAGCTAAAATAGTCAGACAGGTAGCATTATCTTGATGGGTCACCACAGACCAAAATGTAGTCCAGATTGCAGGTTTAGGGCTTTTTTCATAATGGACACCTGGAGAATTATACAGGCTAAACTTTTATTGTCTAGAAGGCTGTTTTACTCACTATGGTAGCCACTAACCACATTGAACACTTTAAATGTGTGTCCAAATTGAGATGTGCTATAAGTATAAAATATACACGAGAGTTTGAAGACAGTACCAAAAAAAGGATGTAAAATATATCATCAATAATTTTTATCTTGACTAAATGTGGAAATAATATACATTTTGTATACATTGGGTTAGGCAAAATATAGTTCATCTGCTTCTTTTTACTTATTATGGCTGCTAGAAAATTTTAAATTTCATATGTGGCTTGAATTATATTTCTATTGAGACAGTGCTGGTCTATACCATAAGTTATCTCAATACAGAGGCCATTTTGTCTTGCTTTGCATGATGTCCTTAGCACCTAATGGGAATGGTCAATACATGTACTGAATGCATTATTAGTGAGTGCCAAACAAAGAATAATAATCAAGGTCCCCTCTCCCCCAAACATTACTAGAGGCATCTTAAAAAACCTTTTTTCTCTTATTCCTTACTGTTTTATTCCAAGCTGATCATTCCTCTTCTGTGTTGTTTTTAGCATCAGTCAGATTTAGATTTAATACTTCACTGTTTTCCAGTATCAGAAATGCTGGTCTGTCAATGCTCCTTACCTTACATTCTTGTCTCTTGAGTGAGTTGAAGTCTCCCCAATCTCCTTAGTCAATTAATTGCATTGTCTTCCTTAGAGTAATATGCTGGATAGTCTCTTGTCAAGTCAGTATCATCCTTCGTATCTTCAAAAGCAGAAATTGTATTTTCTAGAATCTTCTTTGCTATATATTTCCAGGTTTGAATTTGTCAATGAGAGGTAGGCAGTCAAAATTTAGAAGGCAAAATCGGAGGAGATCATTATTTTTCAGATTCAGTTACAGAAAGATGCACTGATATCAAAGCAGCCTCCAGATGACCTTCTTGAGTTGCTCCTGATCCAGGATGCCTACCGAGATAGTTGTTGAAGCGGTGAAACTAATGAAGTTTAAACTGCTGGACTCCTGTCTTGCATGCACCCTTTCTAAGACTCTGGGAGTGGCCCTAGCAATTTTGAATTCATAATTTTATTTATTTTTCTTTCAAAGGGCTCCCTAAACTGTATTAGCTTTAAGCATCACAAAGCCTGGATCTCGCTCTGAATGGTTGAGAGCTTCCCAAAGATTCCGAGTCCAGTGATTTCAGGACAACTCCTGAGAAGCACTCACTTGGGGACTGGAGTTTGAGATCATCAGTGGAGACTCTCTGACTTTTCCTCCCTCAGCCTTTCCAACAGTTGTGGAAGCTCTAACATCCTTCATATGAAAATCAGAGTGGCTTTTGCTTTTTGTACCAACTGAGTATTGCATAAAAATGATTATTGCCAGCAATTATAGTTCTTTTCTTGTCCCGTTTAATCTCAAATTTAATAAATAATAATATTTTCTTAATACAAGTGATGATAGTGAAAAAAATGCACATCACATAATAAAAACTTTAGAGAGAGCTCCATCTTGATCGTTATTGGATACTCATAATGTCGCATTTTGTCTGGTACATTGTGTGTACTTAGCAAATATGTGAGTGCATGAATTAATGAGTGAGTGCACGAATGGATGAATTTATGTGCATCTATATCCAAGTGGCTTCCTAGTTATGATTATTAAAATGACATAGAGCATGTTTGTTCTAATTCTCTCTAAATTTATTTAGCACAGTACCAAGAACTCCCAGCTGCTCGCGGCTTTTTTTGGAAGAAAATGATGAGTAGTTTTGGGAGCCAGTCCAGCACAAATTCTAGGAAATCCCAGAGTGCATCTGCGATTATCTTAGGGTCTTCCAGAACTTGGAGACCACACCTGTTAGTTATAAATTATTTTCCAAGGGTGAATATATATATATATATATTTATATATATATAAAAGGCTTAACTATTGAATGAGTTCGAAGAGTTCAACCTCTCATTTTCTTCCCTTGCAATCTAATTCTGAATGATAAATAGCAATGATAATCATTTTGTTGGATAAGAAAGTTAATGGCTGGTCCTCACCAGAATAAATCATGCTCATAATTTAATTTTAATTAAGACTATAATCTTTAAAATTAAGAAATAATTTGATCATGCCTAGGCCAGCATTTTTTAAGCATTCACATTTATATAACATTGCTGTATGCTTCATATTGAAGTCAAACTAAAATATAAATCTAACATTTAAGGGTATGTGATTTTTAAGATATAGACAAGTTACATGGAAAAGCCTTAAATTCCATATTTTGATATTTTTTCTAAGAAGTTATTTTCTTTAAATTGTATTTTTTATAAATGGAATAAGAAAGAAGGCAGAATAGTTTCATAATAATTGACAATGAATGTATAGACAAGTAATTGAGTTTGGAAGAATTTGGTTATTTTGTTTGGTTTCATTTTGTAAATATTTATCGTGTTCAACCTCTATGCTAAGTACTGTAATAACCAGAGAAAATACAAAGATGAGCAACATTTGATATCCTCTTGATGTGGGGCAGACAGTCTCATAACAGATATGTTTTAGGGGGGGAAATGTAAATAAATGGTTTGGAAGAACCAGAATTTTTTTTTTGAGTTGGAGTCTCACTCTGTAACCCAGTCTGGACTGCAGTGGCACGATCACTGCTCACTGTGGAATTGACCGTATGGGCTCAGGTTATCCTCCTGCCTCAGCCTCCTGAGTAGTTGGGACTACAAGCACGTGTCTTCACACCCTGCTAATTTTTTTTTTATTTTTTGTAGAGACGAAGTCTATGTTGCCCAGGCTGGTCTTGGAACTCCTGCTCTCAAGCAATTCTCCTGCCTCGGCCTCCCAAAATGCTGGAATTACAGGCGTGAGCCACCTCGCCAGGCCCAGAACATTTTTTTTTTTTAAGCTACTGTTGGACCAGAATCTGGAGTTACATATGATAATCTCATCTACTTTTCAGGGCACCTGTGAGAAACTCTCATAAAATAGGATACTGACTCTGGGGATGTTGAATATCTGGCCCAAGTTAACTTCGTTAATAAAGAGCAGAGCCAGAATTTATACTTAGTCTGTCTGAACCTTAGAGGCCAAATAGTCCTGAATTCCGGATAGTCCTTGGTTACAGGCTACAGTCCCCGTGTTTAGCACCGTCCAGCCCGTTCTCTAAGGGCCATGTGGGCTCTTCAAACTGGGAACGCTATCTATTGGGTGATCTGTGTTTCTGCAACTCTCATCCTTGAGGCTAAGAGGGCTCAGTTGCTTAAGCTTCCACCAGCTGGCAGAGGCAATTGGAGCAGAAAATAGGATGTAGATTTATTCAGTTTTCAAGTTCATTATTGAATACATATTGACAGCTCATTATTTATTGCTGTTAAATTGGTGTAAACTCTGAATTCTCTGAGGTCTGGATTTCATTTTCCTCATCTGTGGGTTATAGATGAAATTGCCTGTAAATTACCTTTCAACAGCAAGTTGCCAAACAGTCTTAAGGTTCTAATATTCCATTTCTTAACTTTTGTATCAGGAGTGGCTTCTGGTACTTGTTAAATATTGAATGAGTAAATGTAAAGATTTAAAAACAAGTGTAGGAGAGGGTGAAGCGCAGCGTGACTTGGATGTCCTATTTTACCTCTCCTGAAGGTCAGTTTCAGATGTCGAGAGGTCCTGAAATGGGGGCAGCCCCTGCGCCCACCTCCAACCGAGGGACAGCGGCCAGGCTCCTCAAGAAAACCCCAGGTTCCAACCCGAGCCTCACATCCAACCTCGCTCTCCCTCAGCCTCCGCTTGGGCCCGTGCGCTCCCGCCCGGGCGGATTGGGGAGCCGGGCTGGCGAGTTGGAAAGCGCACCGGGCGCCTTTAAATGCTAATGAGCGTCGAGGCCCGACTCGGGAGCCAAGTTTCCCCACCCTCCTCCCTCGCCCGCCGTTCCCTCCCCGGCCGGTGCGCCGCCTAGAAAAACTTGTGCGGGGCCATTTTTGGGGCAGTAAGATCGAGCGAGGAGCCCCGAGCGAGCGCGCAGCCCGAGAGCTCGAGCCGCCTCCGCCGCGCGACCCCACCCCGCCGCCGCCCGCGCCGCGAGCCCCGACCGGCCTCTCCGAGCGAGCCCCGGCCGCCGCGACCACCAGCCGCGCCAACCGCCGCCAACCGCCAGCGAGGTGCCCGAGGGAGAGCAGAGGAGGCGGCATGAGCGAGGCGGGCGAGGCCACCACCACCACCACCACCACCCTCCCGCAGGCGCCGGCGGAGGCGGCCGCCGCGGCGCCCCAGGACCCCGCGCCCAAGAGCCCGGTGGGCAGCGGCGCGCCCCAGGCCGCGGCCCCGGCCCCGGCGCCCGCCGCCCTCGTCGCAGGAAGCCCCGCGGGGGACGCGGCCCCCGCGGCAGCCACGGGCACCGCGGCCCCCGCCTCTGCCGCCGCCGCGGGCAGCGAGGACGCGGAGAAAAAAGTTCTCGGTGAGTCAGGCCCGGCCGCCGAGCACGTGTGGGCAGCCCGCTCCGCCGTCCCCTCGCCTCCCCTCCCGGGCCGGGGAGGCTGGCCGCACGGGGCCCCTGGGGGCTCCGGGTCCCAGCGCCCGGCCGTTTCCAGCTGGCGCTGCCAGGTGAGCGCGCCGCGCCCTGCGCTCCTCGCCGCCCCGTGCGCCTACTTTCTGGTCCCGCGCCAGCGCGTTGGTTGGGGTCTCCACTTGTGTCACCCGGGCGGGCACCACTGCACTTTCCCGTAGTGGAGAATGCCGCGGTCCGGGCAGGAAAGGAGGGACGGTTTGGGAGGGGGCCCTTGGGTGGATGTGGATGTGGATGTGGATGGGGGGGCAGACACGTGGTCCCGGAACTCGGGAGTCCCAGCTTTGGATCTGGGTAAGGGGGGGATTTCCTCTGGGGAAGAGTGAGGCGCTAGACGGAGGCGGGAGGGAAAGGTGGAAGGGCTTCTAGCCAGGGAGGCTCAGGTGTCTGTCCCTTGCGCCCTTCCCTCGTGGGCATGGAAAAGACGCCATGCTTCTGACGGCCACATGCCGGCACTGAGGTGTTGCAATCGTCTCCGGGAAGCTTGCGTCTGGGTCCAACCCCCACCCCCCCAACCTCCCCAGTGCCCACTGCTGCGAACAGCCGTTCAGGGCCCACCAATCGCTACTCGTCTCCCTCATCTCAGACTGTGGGAACGCACGTGGTGTAGCAGCTGAGAAAACTTCGTCGGAAGTGGGGGTATGAGGCTTTTTCAAAACATTGTTACTTTGGGGCGCATAACCCCTAGAAAGGGAAGCAGGAAGATGACGTTCAGATCTGGGGTGCAGAGAACTGGAAGGGTTTATGGGGTGGTTGTTTTTTTGTCTCATGCTTACGAGTTCTCTTCGTCCTTAAGTAACACCCTGTGTGAGGTCTTCAACCGGCTTGCAGAGCAGGTGGGTGGTGAATAAGCTCCCTGAAGGGTGTGTATACTCATATCATTCACTCTTTTAAACAGGAAAGTGTAACAGATGGTGTAGGATGCTTCAGAGAAATGTTCACTCTTTGGGGTGGGGCGTGTTTGTCTGATCTCTGAGTCTTGCCTCCCCATTAGGAAGAAAGTTGTGGAAATTAACGTGAGGAAAGTAAAACACGGTTCGATCGATATTCCCTACCTTGTTCTTCCCCGCCCCCTTTTACTCTGTTCCTGTCAAACAGCATGCTCAATGTAACCTCTGCAGGCTAATAAACAAAACAGTTCTCATTTCGATGGGCTAGAAGTCTTTAAGTCAGTTGCTTAAATCTAATCAATATTGTGTTATGATGTTGTTCCCATCAAATCTGTCTTGGAACACTTCCATGCAAAATGTCTAAGAGGGACAACCATGTGTTATCCAAAGCACTGTTAGGATACATTCTTAATGAAACCTTATTTTGTATAAAGAAGCTTTGGCTGTTTTTCACTTGATCTCTGTACCCCTTCTGAGATAGGGAAAACAGGTATCTTTAAAGATGAAGGAAACAGTTTATTTTCTAAATTACCAACTGCTATTATGCCTCTACAGATCCTTGGTGATGAGTCTGATGTCTTTTATCTTTTCACTAACTGCAACTCTCTTAAAGTGAAGGACAGGACAGCCTTTTTTGCATGACACTTCAACACTGTCTCTGTCCAGTGTGTTCTGCCATCTCATTTCCTTTGCCAAGCAAACACATGGATACCTAAAATGTGCTGGGCACAGTGCTGACTGAAATGGATATCTGCTTTAGTATTTATTTGCAAATGGGCCTTAACTTAAGTTAAGCACATAGGCCAGGAAAAGTAGTTTACATGAGTGAAAGGAAAATTATGGAAGCCTTATGGACTTTCTCTGCCCCCCCTCCCCTTTCCCCTTTGTGTTTGTGAAGTCATTTAAAACAAGAAGTGGGAATGAGTTTGACCATATGAAGTCCTTGGAAATATTTGTGAAATGAGGAATTTTTTTTTTTTTTTAACTACATTGGAGAGTAAAAATAACCTTCATCCTAGAGTGAGATTAGACTTATCATTTATCTTTTTCCCCCATATTAGTGTTTCATTTTTAATCAAGATTATTCCCTCAACAGTGCTAGATGTTAAAAAACAGTTCCTAACTTCTTTCTCTTTCAGGTCATTCATTTTGGAGGAGAAAGCAAGGAAACCAAAAAAACATATCATTTGTAATGTGTGACTTGAATGCATGTACTATATCAAGAAAAGGCCTCTTCTGTGTACTTTTGCATCTAAAACATAAAATGTTTTTTCTTCCTTTGCCCTGTTGCTCTAATTGGAATGACCTCAAACTAAAGATTTCATTCTTTGGTGGAGAGATTGTCTCCCTTGGAATTCGAGCTGGAGAATGCTTGGTCAATGTAGGCCGAATGACTGTTTGGAGATATAAAGTGTGTGTTCCCCCTTCCCAAAGAGAACTAAAATACTTTCCTGGTATTTCAGTCTAGCAAAACTCAGAACTAACCCTGCCCACAACAGAGCAAGTCCTAATTACTATTTTAGTTTTGAATTTAAAAGCGAAGCCTTATTGTTTATCCTTGGAAATTATAAACTTTGTATTTCATGGAAAGGCAGCATGGATTAATGTTAATAGTTACTTTCATTCTCTACTGAGCTTTTTTCCTTTTTTTAAGGTAATCTATTGTCAGGTTTCCTGTTTCATGTAGTCTTGGTCATTGCTTTTTGTGTTTCCTGAATTTAGACATAGGCATTTCCTAGAGGTACTGAATTTGACATTCACAATTGATTCCAAGGATCATGTCTGAAATAGTTGAGATAAATATGAATCTACAAAGTACAAGTTACATGAAGTGATATTTTGTTTAGATTCCTTCTGTTAAAGTATTCTCTTAGGTTGGGTGGGTGCGGTGGCTCACACCTATAATCCCAGCATTTTGGGAGGCTGAGGTGAGAGGATTGCCTGAGCCCACAGTTCGAGACCAGCCTGGGCAACTTGGTGAGACCTCATCTCTACAGTAAAAAAAAAAAAAAAAAAAAAATTAGCCGGGCGTGGTGGCGCATGCCAGTAGTTCCAGCTACTTGGAAGATGAAGCAGAAGTATCGCCCTGAGCCCAGCAGGTCGAGACTGCAGTGGCCATGAGCATGCTGCTGTACTCCAGCCAAGGGCGATGGAGTGAGACTCCAACTCTCCAACTCAAAATAAAAAAAAAAACTGCTAAAAATCTAGTATCGTAGACAATTAGTCCTGCTCATGACTGAGGTGGAGACAGTGATTAAGTTAAAGAGGGAGATTTTATGAAAAATGCTAAGTTTGAGTCTCATCAACCATAGAGAACAGGGTAAACAATGAAACAAGTCCAAAATTCTTCACTGTGGTTTGGAAAGGCCTGTTATATCATGTCTTGGGATGGTAAGTACACAACTGGATTGAGACAGCATCATTCTGTTACTACTCTTGCCTCCTGATAGTACCCCATTTGGCATCTAGACAAATTATTTATGTGTTTGTAGATTGACTATTAACAAGGAGCTACCTTGTCTCTTATTAAAGTTTGCCTAATACTTCAAAATGTGAAAGTGATGTGTCAAGGTCTTTCATTTACCATGTTCTTTCATTGTGGCCCCTCTTATAAACTTGAGCAATTTTTCTAGGTTAAAACTTGGAACATTAATCTTAAAGAACATTTTTTTCCTTCAGTGTTTCTCAGTTTTAATGATTACAGAATTGTATATACTTATGACCACTCCTATCTTATGACTTTCCTGAAAGGTCTTTCCTTATGATATCTTCACTGGCTCCCTTTTCTTTTCCTAATATATTTTGGAATTAAGCTTTTAATGGTTTCCTCAGGTATGTTTAAGCTTTGTATAATGTTATCAAGATCTTAGTGATATGAGCTTTATCTCTTTGTAGGTCAGATACTAATATATCTGCTTAATCCTATTTTAGCCACCAAAGTCCTTGGCACTGTCAAATGGTTCAACGTCAGAAATGGATATGGATTTATAAATCGGTATGTGTGTGTATCTACATGTTTTAAATTTATAGTTATGTTGTGGTACCAGTGTTTATAAATCCCTGACCATACTTTATTAATGGCTTGAATAAATTTTTTAGGTTTCTAAGCACTGTAAATATTCTCATTTCAAAGCTTCCGGTTGTTAAATATTAATTGAAATACATTTTCAGGACACTAATACATAACTTATTTTATAAAATTTAGTCATTAGAAGAAAAAAAGGAAGGGGAGATAAAATCAGAAATGGGAAGGGCCTTGGGATAAGTTAGTCCTTATTCATTAGTCCATATTCATGATTCCACAGTTGGAGAAATAGAGTCTTAGACTGGTTAAGCAACTTTCCTAAGGTCACTCAGCTAGTGAGTAATTGAGCTGGATCTGGAACCCAGGTCTGGTCCAAGTCATGTGTAGAAACTGCAGTGTTTTCTTTAAACTATGGTAACTTCCAGCTGTATAGGAATGAGAATACAACTGCAAGCTGTTGGAAGTAATAAGATGTTTTTACATATCTCATCTTTTTTTTTTTTTTAACTTTTTAACTTTTCCCACCCCTTCTTTCAAAAAGTTCCTCCAATTTTTTCCTTGTCCGTTTTGGTGGGGGGTGGGGGGAACTGTTTTAAATTTCAGTGTAAGGAGAGCCTAGTTCACAGCTGTGCCCTGTCCTTTTAACTGTCTTGCTTTGCTTTTGCTGGGAGGAAAATCTAAGGCTCTGATTACATGCCATGTGACTCAGAAAGAGACAGAGGAAAGGGATGTTACTGTATGTTGAATCTGTATGCTTGCTGTAAGCACTGTGCTAATGTGGAGGAGTAAGGTGGGTATCTTGCAGAGTTAGAAGTTTGTAACAAGGATTGATTCTAGGTGTCTGAATTGAGTTTAGAGGGTAAAGAAAAGTTAATGGTGTGTTTTGAGGTCTTGGGATCTAAATCTATGATACATTTGCTCTTCTAAGTTTTTTCACATACCTAGCACCTTTAATTGTGAATGTTTTTGCCTTTTAACAGAAATGACACCAAAGAAGATGTATTTGTACATCAGGTAAGAGGGATTATAAATGTTACATTTGCTGTGTGAGGAGGGTTGTGTAATATGCTGTTGTCCCTTTCCCAAAAGTAAGTCCTGTAAATTATTATTTTACTCTAAATTCTTTTTGTGATTTATTTTGGAACAAGAGCTCAAGTCTACATTTCAAGATTGGCAGATACATCTTTCTGTTCCATTATATTAACTTTTCAGATAGTCTT
This sequence comes from Tarsius wallacei, assembly GCA_963574415.1. Taxonomy (NCBI): domain Eukaryota; kingdom Metazoa; phylum Chordata; class Mammalia; order Primates; family Tarsiidae; genus Tarsius; species Tarsius wallacei. The sequence continues at coordinate 41,491 of CAUYQG010071264.1, read as the reverse complement.
ATTTCTTTCAGTTGAATGAAGTAATACTCAGTTTAGACTATTTTCTAAATTTTAAAGCCTTTGAGCCCTTAACCCCAGCCCGTTTCTGTGTTAGCATCCCATTCTCCATATCTTGTGTTTTCCCCCTTAGTGCCTGGCTGGAGCCAATCTGGCTTTTGCCTTGGTGGGTGTTGGTCACAACTCCTCTATCATAGCCACTCTCACCTGAAGTAAATAATAGCTCAGAGAAGCAAATGGTAATACATGAGAGAAATCTTCCAGTTTCCAGGATAGACCTCGCTCCTGTTAAATGAGGCATGATTAGGACACATCAAGGTCAAAAGACCCACATTTTCTTAGATAGAAGATACAGGAACTGAGTAAGTTATGGAAAACATGAACTTCTCTACTTCTGGTAGCTCAGTCTTTGTCTGCGTTATTAGCCCAGAGTGTTGTTTATTCTAAAATTATGTATCCTGGACTTGTTCTACAAAATAGGTTAAGAGAACGAATACCTGTCCTTACTGTTCTTTTTGTATATTTAGTTTTTAGTGAATTGTCTGAAATATATGTGGTATTCTTAGAATTTAACTATAAGGAAAGTCGTGCCATTTACCTTCAGAGCTCTGTCAAGCATGTGGTCTTCTGTGTTTTTGTTTCCTTCTGTTGAAGTTTATGTGTGTATTGGGTGGGGTGTGGGAGCTGGAGACAGTGATATCTAAAAAGAAGCTCGAATGTCTATTTCTAGCTCGGTTTCTATTTATATTTCTGCTTGACTAGATATATTCCAGTCGTATCTAGATATTTTAGTAGATTTTTCGTCAGATACAGTAACTTTTAAAGTAGTGGCATACTGAAAGGAAAGGTTTACAATACCTGGAGGTTAATAGACCTTTTGGGGTAAGAAGTCTGTCTGGTAACTGCTCAAGTAAAAGTCCTCACGAGTTTCTGTACTGGTGGCCAGCTTTATTAGCCTGTGAGTTTATGACCCGATTCCAGCCCCCATGAGGTTGTGTGGTGAGTCACCTCAATGTGTTGAGGCTTGCCCAGTTTAACAAGAAAAAGGGAACGAGCCGGTAGGGAGGGGCTGTTTTTGGACTGGCTGAAAGTTCGTGCTGCGTGCGCATATATCCTGTCCTGAGCTGCCTTTTTTCCTCTGTGGGTGAGGTCTCTGCTCTATTGGCTCACTTTTTTTTCCCCCTCCCTCCTACTCAGAGAAGGGGAAGGGCTGGATTACACATGCTTAATCGCTTTATAAAATAAGGTTGACCTAGTTCCATAGAAACTCTGGCCCCTTTAACTGTTTAGAGATACCAGCCAAAGAAATGGAAAATCATTGCAGGAATTATTCTCTGCCTTTCCTTGACTGAAAAAGAGAAAGAGGCACCTACTCATAAGCAGATATTTAGGAACAAGTGTTTAATGAAGAATAGCATCTCCATTAACTTTTTAATGTATTATCAGGGAATATGTGAGGATTAATTGACATATGAACTGAGTGATGGAAAAAATGTTGAATACTACATAGAGTTACAGGGATATGAATTCCCTCTCTTCCTATTCTCCCATCATCCCTGGGGCTATTAACCATTGTGATCTCAGATAAGTCACTTAATGTTAGCTGCTTCCTGTTAACTTAGCCATAAAATGAGAGGGAAGGGCAGGCCAGATTATTACTAACATTTTTTTATTCTTGAGGTGATTTTACTTACTGTCTCAGAAATACCCCCTTGGCATTTTAATTTTTTTTCTGTTCTTCTGCCCTCCTCCCCCATTGAAAAAATTTCTGTTGCAGTTAGCAATTTCTCTTATGTGCAGAAAACTTTGTGTTTGTGTATGCAGTCTCATAAAGGCATTTTTCCCATTGATGGAGCTACAATCTGAATCTCAGAAGCTTAGTGGTTTGAGATAACTCATATATCCATCATGACTAGGTGTTCAGTCTGTAACAGCAGTGTGTGGTCACTGCATACACTGTTGCATGATAGAAACACATTTCTTTTTTTTTTTCTAAGTCAGAGTCTCACTCTGTTGCCCAGGCTCGATGGCAGTGGCACACTTCTCAGGCCACTGCAGCCTCGACCTGCTGGGCTCAGGTGATCCTTCTGCCTCAGCCTTCCATGTAGCTGGAACTACAGGCATGAGCCACCATGCCCAGCTTATGTTTTGATTTATTATAGAGACAAGGTCTCACCATGTTGCCCAGGCTGGTCTCGAACCCACGACTCAGGTAGTCATCTCACCTCAGCCTCCCAAAGTGCTGGGATTATAGGCATGAGCTACCATGCCTGACTGAAAAACATTTGTGTTTAATCCACCTCTGAAGATGAATTTTGAAAAATAGCACAACTCAAGAAAGTAATGTAGAAGATAGTATTTTTAGGGGTTTTTTTTGTTTTTGTTTTTTCTCGAGGTAGGATCTCACTCTGTTGCCCAGGCTGGAGTATAATGTCATGATCGCAGTTCACTGATGCTTTGACCCGGGCTCAGGCAATCTTCCCTCCTCAGCCTCCTGAGTAGCTGGCACTACAGGAGCACACCACTATTCCCGGATAACTTGTGATTTTTGTAGAGATGAGATCTCATTGTGTTGCCTAGGCTGGAATATAGTTTCTTAGTGTTTATTTGTTTGTTTTGTAGACCCAGGTTAGTGAGAAAATAATTTAAAAAAAACAATAAATCAGTTTTTTCACATTCTTTCTAGTAAACTTGAAAGCAATGAAATCTCTGACCAATATTGAAATACACCTCAAGTAAAACTTTCTGTTCTCTTTGACAGACTGCCATCAAGAAGAATAACCCACGGAAATATCTACGCAGTGTAGGAGACGGAGAAACTGTGGAGTTTGATGTGGTTGAAGGAGAGAAGGTGAGAGAACTATGATTTGTAAGCACTTTTGCTTACAAATAATATACAGTAAAGAATATTTTTGGTCAGCAGTTAGGTCGGTTAAGGTGGGTGAACTGCTTGAGGCCAAGAGTTTGAGACCAGCTTAGGCAATGAGGCTGAGCAAGAGCTTGTCTCTACAAAAAAATAAAATAAAAGCCAGGCGTGGTGGCACGAGTGCCTATAGTCCCAGCTGTTCAGGAGCTTGGGGTAGAAGGATTGCCTGAGCCCAGGAATTTAAGGCTGTTAGGAGGCGTGATCGTACCACTGCACTCCAGTCTTGGGTGACAGAGTGAGACTCCAGCTCAAAAAAATAAAAAAAGTAATGAAAAAGAATATTTTAATCTCGGAGATTCAAATTGAATATAATCATTTTGTTTTTGACTTGGATGTGGGATCTCTGAAGGCATCTTGTTAGACTGTTTAATAACTTTAGTCAGATGAATTTAAAGGAGCTGAGGGATCGTCTTGTAGATCATCTGTGGAATTTTTTTGATGCTGTTATATATATTTAATCCCATATTAGTAATGTACTTTATGGTTTGTTTTAATCAAATCTATTATTGATCCAATAAAACAATACTGGCTAAGATTAAAAACCCTCTAAAACTGAGTATGGTACAACTAACTGCCATGGCAACTGAATTATAAATTAACTGAATGAATGACAGGTAATTCCCCTGCACGTGCGATTCCCACATACATAAACACCATTCTGAGGTCCATATTCTTAGCTGCTCTCAAACTGTTCTGTTTTAAAAGAAAAACATTTTAATTTATTTGATTTAGAAATTTAAATGATTGGCAAGTGTGATCCCCAGGGTGTCTTGTAAATCTCTTGGAGCTTCAAATCACGCACCAGCAAATGATGGCCTGTAGTGGTTTCTGATATCTCATTCAACTCTTTTTTTTTTTTTTAAGTCTCACTCTGTCACCCAGGCTGGAGTGTGGTGGCACACTCCCAGCCACCACAATCTTGACTTGCTGGGCTCAGGTGGATCCTTCTGCCTCAGCCTTCCAAGTAGCTGGGACTATAGGCAATGTGCCACCACGCCCAGCTAATTTTTCTTGATTTGTTGTAGAGATGAAGACTCACCAACTTATCTTGGCTGCTCTTGAACCCCTGGGCTCAGGCAATCCTCTCACCTTGGCCTCCCAAAGTGCTGGGATTATAGGTGTGAGCCATCGCTTCCGGCCCCCATCCAACTCTTACAGATTTGTTTTGCCATGTTGGTTTTATTTCAACAAGTTTTCAGAACTTGAGGCATCACAAATTGATGTAAAGTGTGCAATAGACTCTCTTGAAACTCGTTTTTCCCATCTCTTTTATAAATTTTGGAAGCATTATCCATTTGTCCATATAATTATTAGGAATTCTAAATGTGTTTCAAGGATAATAGGAATGTCTAAAGAGGGACTACATATGTGGAGACTCTGTGTGTCATTAAAGCAAGGACCCCAGGCCGGGCTTGGTGGCTAAGCCTGTAATCCCGTGCTTTGGGAGGCCGAGGTGAGTGAATTGCCTGAGCCCGTGGTTTTGAGACCTGCCTGGCCAACTTGGCGAGACCTCATCTCTACAATAAATCAAAAAAATTGGCTGGGCGTGGTAGGGCGCACCTGTAGTTCCAGCTACTTGGAAGGCTGAGGCGGAAGGATCGCCAGAGCCCAACAGGTCGAGGCTGCGGTGACCAGGAGCGTGCCACTGCACTCCAGTCTGGGCAACAGAGTTAGACTCCAACTCAAAAAAAAAAAAAAAAAAAAAAAGCAAAGACCCTTTCTTGTTGCTGCCAAGATGGGATATGTTTCACTCTCAATAACTCAGTTCTAGACAGAGCCAAGTAAGCCCATGAGGAGGGATTCTGTTAGAGTAACATAGGTTTCCACATTTTCTGGGAAGATAGAAGTACTCAGTTAATTTCCATTGATAAATATCTTCCTGCTCTAGTATTACTTCTACTTTTCAGTTATGTTATATTTACTAGTTGATGTTCTTTAAAGAGGTGTATATTGCCGGATGTGGTGGCTCATGCTTGTAATCCCAGCACTTTGGGAGGCGGAGGTGAGAGGATTGCCTGAGTTAATTTTAAGAAATTAGCCAGGCATGGTGGCACACACCTCTGGTTCCAGCTACTTGAAAGATTGAGGGGGGAGGATCACTTGAGCCCAGCAGGTCAAGGCTGTGGTGGCCATGATCATGCCACTGTATTCCAGTCTGGGTGACGACAGAGTGGGACAACAATTAAAAAAAAAAAAAAGATGTATATTTCTCTTGAACCTGACAAGACAAGAAAGCAAAGCTTAGATTGTTTGTTTGCGCAAACAAGCTATATATGTTTAAGTGAGGACATTACCTTGCTCATCTTGTTAAAACTGTGGAGATCACAGTAGAAATTCTGAGTACATTCTCTGCCAGTCCTACACGCTGTCTTGCCCACAGCTGTTTTTTGGGTTTATGTTCTTTTTAATTTTAAGAGCTCTTTGTTTATTTTATTTCTCAGGGTGCAGAAGCAGCCAATGTGACTGGCCCAGATGGAGTTCCTGTAGAAGGGAGTCGTTATGCTGCTGATCGACGCCGTTACCGACGTGGCTACTATGGCAGGCGCCGTGGCCCTCCTCGGAATGTACGTGTGTCTGTTACTAATCAATGATTGAAAAATTCTTCACGACTAGAGTTAAGTCTGTGTACTTGGAACAGATAAATGCCATGTCTTCTGGAGACAGGACAAGTGACTTTTTGTTTTGTTTTGAGTAGGACGTTTTAGTGCTTAGAATATATACATAGCCACTGGTCTCATTGGAAATTTTCCATTCACAAATTTTATCAGGATGTATTTGGCTGCAAGTAACAGACATTTAATGATCTTGTAACAAGAAGACTTATTTAAAGTAGGCAGTGTTGTGGTTGTCAAAAAGGCTTTCTCTTCATTGGTTCTTTTGTCTGTCTAGTATCTAGTCATGAGGTGTTCACTGGCAAAGGGAAGTGGAATTTCTGTCATTAACTTAAACCTGTTGTTCATTTCTTGGTGTTGACATTGCTGACCTCTAAGAGAATCAGCATTTGGTTGGTAAGAAAGAATGGGGAATAGCTTATGAATAGGCAGTAAAAATGCTGGCCACAGAAGTAATTATTTGCCTCGATCACTTAGCTATTTTACTTAGTATAGCACTTTCCTATACTTCAAAGTTAAGAAGCAGTAATTCTCTGGATTTTTAGTTCTTTAGGTTGGTCCTAATGTAGGTGAAAGTTTACAAGCAAATCTGGCTGCCGCTGTCTTAGGAGGCTCAGTTCAAGGGAGTATTCTCAAGGCACCCAAAATGAATGCAGTGCATTTATGGTCATGAGGACCTTGTTAGATTTTTGTTATTTCCTGAATAAGAATCAGGGATTGACACCATAGAATAAAACTCAGGATGCTTTGTGAGTGCAGGAAAAAGTGTGATAAATCTCAGCAGAATTAAATACCTGCAGACTGAGAATTATATATGTCTATACTTTGATAGATTTCCATCCTTCTGCTTGCCTAAATGCTTTTCCTCTTTATTCTTTCATCTTCATATCCCCCTACATTAAGTTATCAGATTCCTCAGAACTTCTCATCTGTTTCTGTATTTTTCTTACTCTTGTTTTCACTTATCCTATTTGATATTGAATAAGCTATGTGAGGGGCAGAGTCAGGAATGAGCTACTGTAGTATTTAACTCTTAAGTTCATCACATTCACAGAGCTCTGGCTGTGATTATTTTGACCCCTAGATTAATTCAGAAGTAAAAGTGGTAGAAGAATCTTCAGTGGCAATTTTTCTGGACTTTCCCTGTTAAAAGCTAGAAGTGCTAAAGTCATTCATATGAAAGATATTTATAAATAAAATGATCAAAACTCAATAAATGAAGGTTTCCTGTGTAATATCTGAGTCCTGACAGCTTGCTACTCAGTAGCTCTCAAAAGAGTGTGTTCAGCAGTGGTGGTACCATTATTATTGTTTTGTAACGCTCTTAATGAAACATTTGGCTGTATAAAACTGAAAAGATAAAGACAAACCTTAAAACAGTCTCACACTGAATATTTTGGTGACATTTTTTATGAAAGTAAATAATTGCATAATTACAAATCATCTTGTTATAGATTTTATGAAGAGTAATGATTTCCTTTGTCTGAAAGGAGACTAGTTGAGGCTTTTCCATTTTGGAAGTTGCATATGTGCTTGCTCTGGATGGGTCTAGAGCTTAAGAAAGAAATGGGTCATTTTGTTAGTTTTTGTAATTTAAATACAGAAAAATATAAAATGAGTTAATAGTTCCCTTTGTTAATCATTTCTGTATTCAGAAACTGCCAGTTTTAAAGTCTTATTACTATCAAAATACAATTAAAGATTTTATTCCTAAACATATAAAGGGAGTCATGCCACAGGTCAGTTTTTGGTCCATTTATATGCACATAATCATTGAGGATCCTAGAGTTTTTGCGTGTTAATATTGTATTATAAATTAAATTTAAAATATATTTAAAGTAACTCATGGCATGTTAACATACGTAATATATATATTTTTTGAGTTGGAGTCTCACTCCATCGCCCAGGCTGAAGTTCAGTGGAATGCTCACGGCCACTGCAGCCTTGACCTGTTGGGCTTAGGTGATCCTTCTGGCTCAGCCTTCCAAGTAGCTGGAACTACAGGTGCATGCCACCATGCCTGGCTAACATTTTGATTTATTGTAGAGATGAGGTCTCACTGAGTTGCCCAGGCTGGTTTCGAACCCCTGGCTCAGGCAATCCTCTTGACTCAGCTTTCCAAAGTGCTGGGATTACGGGCATGAGCCAGTGCATCCAGCTTAAATCACATTTTTTATGAAAAAACTATTTAAATTGAGTGAGAAAATGGCATTGCTTTACACTTTTGCAAATCTCTTTTGATGTGTGGTTTAATAGATGATAGCTGGATTCTTATATCTGTGTTTGCATTCAATCTATTGAGACACCACACATCATTTAAGAGAGAATGGGGATAAGGGCAGAGGCAGATAGCATCTTAGTAACATCATGGAAAAGTTTGACAGTGTTGACTCCACTGGAAGATTGCAGAGACCACACCTGCACATTGAGGACTGCTGAAGGAAGTATACCATTTAGGTCAAATGTGTTGACAACATAATAAAAAGTATTCTTTTTGACTTTGTCCTGACTTTGTCCCATTGGATGGTAAATGTTGGAAGACATACATTTGACAGAGCTAAAGATTATGAACCTTGTAAATAGTCTTTGGGTGGTTGGTCAGCTGATGTGATTCACTAATTCTAATGAGATGACTGTTAAATTCATGATATAGATTGATTGCTCTTGCTTTTCTGCTTCTTGGTATTTTATCGCACAGATCTACTCTAATCTTAATGTAGTTTATCCCAGGTAATCACATGATAATCTGGGTTAAATGCATTTTGTCTGTATGATAGAAGGGATTATTGCTTTGGGGAGGATTTTTTCTTTTGGTGATAATTTATCCTAAATGGTGTTCTTGGTTCTTTGCTTGCTGAAACTTCTTCTGAATCTCTGTTTCTTTGCTTCGCTAGTACGCTGGGGAGGAGGAGGAGGAAGGGAGCGGCAGCAGTGAAGGATTTGAGCCCCCTGCCACTGACGGGCAGTTCTCTGGGGCCCGGAATCAGCTGCGCCGCCCCCAGTATCGCCCTCAGTACCGGCAGCGGCGGTTCCCGCCTTACCACGTGGGACAGACCTTTGACCGTCGCTCACGGGTCTTTCCCCATCCCAACAGAATGCAGGTAAAATTGCACCTGGAACTTCTCTTCAGCAATCCTCAAACCCTTCCGTCCTTCTCTGCCTCCTCTTCCTCCTCCTCCTCCTCCAACACCAGCTGCCGGAAATAAAACCTTGCTTGTGGCTTCTCGATGCTACAAAACCTGAGCCAAGGCCTTTGGTGGTCTGCTTTTTCAGAACAGTCATTCTAGTAACATTTCTGAAAGCACAGCATGAGCCATGCCTGTAATAGGTTCCTTGGTGGCTAGAGTAAAGTTTCTAACTTACAGAAGAATTAAATAAGGTAGAGTGACAGATGGTATGTGATGTGTCAGAGCCTGGACTCTGAAGTCAGACAAAGCCTTGATTTGAATCCTGTTTCACTTATTTGTGAGATCTTGAGAAAACCAAATTTTAGAGAGATTAAATTTATCCCATTAAATGCCTGCACCGTAAGGTTTTGACAATTAAATGTAAAGAGTTTAGCATACTGCCTGAAGCATAGGTAACATTTATAAAGTACTAGATTTAGGTGAAAGTGATGCTGATTTTTAAAGGCAACCTGGCCCCTGTGGTGGCTCACGCCCATAATCCCAGCACTTTGGGAGGCTGACCATGAGAGGATTGACTGAGCCTGCGGGTTTGAGACCAGCCTGGGCAACTTGGCAAGACCTTACCTCTACAATAAATCAAAAAATTAGCTGAGCATGGTGGTACTTGCCTGTAATTCCAGCTACTTAGAAGACTGAGGCAGAAGGATTGCCTGAGCCCAGCAGGTCGAGGCTGCGGTGGTCAGGAGCATGCCACTGCCCTCCAGCCTGGGTGACAGAGTGAGACTCCAACTCAAAAAAAAAAATATATATATATATAGGCAACTTAACATAGAATGGAGATTGTTGATTATTGATTCTCCTTTTTTTGCTGCAAAATATTAGTACAACTGTTGTGAATTTGCTCTGTGATTACTAAACCTTAAATCAACTTTACAATTCCCAGGAAACTTAGAAAACTAGAAACTTAGAAAAAAGTTAGAAAAAAAACTTAGAAAACATCATTTTTTGTTATCACTGCCTACAACTTATTCCTCCTCAGTGTCCTTGGGGTTTCTTTTTTTTCTCACTAAATGTTTTGACTGAACATTTTGTTCAGTCTGTTCTTTGCTACCCTTCCCCTATCCCATCATGCATGACTGTGTTCTTTCTTGTTTTTCCCCTTCTACTCTTCAACAGCTGCCCCTGACAAATGTGCTAAAAATAACAAGTAGACATACATATATGGAGAGATTGGGTACATGAGGCATAGTAGGTTTCTTCAGGGCAACCCTCTGGGCTTCTAGGAAATGAGGACAGAAAAGTGAGATTGTAATGCATATTTATTTTTAGTGCCTTACTAGTGCTTTCCTGAAATACTCATTCTTAGTATTTGGCAGATACATACATGTAACATTTGCTGAGAGCATGATGATTCTTTTCCCTTTTGAAATAAAGTATATTTCACCTTAGGAATTGAAGTTTCAGAGCAAAGTGTTCGTTAAGGCTATGTGGAACATTGTTTGCAGAAGCTAGCTAAACTAATTTTGAACATATATGCTTATTCTCATAACTTTGCTGTGTTTAGTTGCTATTATTATAGTCTGACTTTCTTGCCTGTTCCATGTCACAAGTATAAGTTGCCTTTGATCCTTTCAATACATTTTTTTTTTTTTAGAATCATTCTAAAACATACCATGTTTGGGTGTTCAGTGACTAAGAGGTCTGATTAAGCCAGTTCACAGCATCAAGTGAAAATTCCTGAAGTTTCTCTTCCGTATAACTAAGCTACTTCAAGGTTGTCAGTGTAATGTCTTCAAAGTATAGATGGAACTCTAGGATGGTAAACATTGAGAGCAAATAAAGTCTTTCCAACATTGTCTATTAGTGCAACACTATGAAATTTATTATACACGGGAAAAAAATAATAACATATAGGCCAATTGTATTTGCCTGATATGCTAAGGATATAGTGAAACATGATTTATTGGTGACTGAATGACTTCCATTTTTTTTTAAGCTAATAGTTCTAAATATTTGAAAATTAAGTAGAATCAGTCACTGAGCTAATATCTGTTTGTCTTTGAGGAAAGATTTACTGTATGTGATGGAGGGAAGGGAGCACCATTTTGTGGCATCCACTGAGGGACAGATGTTTGAAATTAGTTCTTATTCAGTCTTCTCTACAACCTTATGGAAACAGTACTTTCTATATATTTTGTTGTCATAATTGAAGGGATTTGGGTTTTTTTGGTTTTTTTTTTTTGAGTTGGAGTCTCACTCTGTCGCCCAGACTGGAATGCAGTGGCCTCTCCCTGCCACCACAGCCTCGACCTGCTGGGCTCTGGTCTCTGGCGATCCTTCCGCCTCAGCCTTCCAAGTAGCTGGAACTACATGCGTGCACTAATAGCAAACTCTTATATAAGGTTACATGGGCAAGGAGTGGTAAAACTTGATGTTAATTCAGTCTGTCAGTGCTCTTCTTCATTCTGTCACTCTGGCAGACTCTCGTCCTTTACACGCGTTAATTGCTATTCTTGCCTGTCTTTTTTTTTTCGTGAATCAAAGCTTCTGAAAAAGAAGTGGCCTAGCTTGATAGGAAACTAAAGGGAGGCTTCTGTGATTGGGATGGTTGTGAGTGGAGATGAGAATAGGGTGAGATCTTAGGGGAGATCAGATGCTACTGGTAGACCACCAGGAGGACTTCTCATCTACTGTAAATGTGGAGGAATTTGAACAGAGAAGAAACACTTCAGAGGTTATTATACTGTTTTATTGAGACTATCTCACAGAGGGCAGGAGAATTAGGGAGACCAGCTACTGTTTCTCAGTAGAGAAGTGAATGTGGGTTGGAAGTTCAGATCAGATTTTGAAGATATTTTAAGCATAGAGTTGGCAGCATTTGATGATGGCGTGAATATGTGGTGTGAGGAGTAAACAATACCTTTTTTATTTAAACAAATATGGGGAAATTGAAGAAAGATTTGGTTTGGGAGGAGGGGTGAAAATTCTTCAGAGTTCTTTTACCCACCTTAAAATTCACCTACAAATGGAGGTGTCACATAGGCAGGAAAATAAAAAAGCAGTGTCTAGAGGAAGACAGTGGCTGGAGGGAGAGAGGTATAGTTTTGGATGAGGTGGTTGACAAAGTGTTTGGGGGCTCATTAAGTGCTACTTGAGAAGGGAGCTAAATGAAGCAAGGAAACAAGTCCTTTAGGCACCAGGAGGGGGCATGGATATCCAAGAAAAAGGCCACAGATAAAGACCAAAGGGAGTTTTGAGGGGAGAAATGAGACTGTAGGTATGATTTTTGGAGTCATAAGACAGGATAGTTAAAGCCATAGGGGTAAGATGAAATTAACTATAAGATAGAATAGGTGGAAATACAAGAGAGGACACCACAAAAAACACAAAATTTATTTATTTAAAAAATTTATTATTACATGTTTAAACTTCAGTCACCTTCAAGGTACTCTCCGTTTGATGAAATACACCTGTCAAAGATGCTTTTTCCAGTGCTCAAAACCGTTTTGAACTTGTCAATTTTGGTGCCTTTTTAGTGCTTCTGCCATTTTTTGTTTCACCTCTTCCACATCAGCAAAGTGTTTCCCTTTGAGGACTGTTTTCATCTGGGGAAATTAAAAAAAAGAAAGTCACTCAGGGCAAGATCAGTTGAATAGGGAGGTAGGGCCTGGGTGGGGATCATGCCGTTTTTGGTCAAACACTGCTGAACACTACACAGTATGGGCAGGTATGATTGTAAATCACCCATCATGAAATGGGTAAATGCGTTGAAAGAATCTCCAAAAAAATTCAGACCAAATGCAGCCTCTCACAACAACACCAGCTGATACACTGATGCTGATGGGTTACTAGAACACTTACCTAGCGGGGGAAGCCTGTACTACAAAGGGCCCACCCTCCAAAAAAATAACTCTAGGGGTTTTTTTGGGTCCCTCCTTGTATGATCCTGAGTTCTAGGGCACAGCAGCAGTTGATGATGAGGAAGATAAGGATTATCTAGCAAAGGACAATGAGAAGGAGCAGCTGTATTTCAAGAAGGAAATATTGTGCTAAATGCTGTTGATAGAGAAAATTAAGCTGAGAATTGATTATTGGGTTTGGTGAAGACAGAAGTTTGATTAGAATGAATTTAAGAGACAGCAAAGGGTGGGAAAAGGAGATCTACCCTGTTGAGGAACTTTTCGTGGTGGTTAGAGTGGTGAGGGTTGGTTTTTCTGTATATCCGTAAAGGGGCTCAAAGAGGAGGTATGGGGTTGGGGCAAGGTTTTTGTTTGATTTGCTTTTTACAATGGTGGGTTTCCCCCGATCTCCCTTACACCTTAGCTCGCCAACAACTTCTAAAGCCATTAGGAGTAGCAGATCAAGGTAGGCATGTATATTTGCCATACACATACATAGACATGTGTATGCATGTAACATGTAGTGTGTGTGTTCCTTAGTTCTGTCTACTAAAATTTCTTGAAAGCAGTGACAACTTAAATAATAGCATTGAGCATACCTGTCTCCCCAATTTTTTTTAAAAAAATAACATCTTCTAATAAAATGAAGCTCCTTTGGCGAAATAGCTGATTTCAGAGCTGGGCAAGGGAGAGTACACTATGAGCCTGGAACATCTTGTTGTGCCAGAAAGCAAGGAAGTACTCAAAGAATGTTGGAAATGTGTCAAAAGGACGTGAGCCAGTCTGAAGGGATTCCCATTGGCCAGTAATGATAGTAACAGATTATAACTCATTGAGTAAGATAGAAAACCATGCGTCTATGAAGATATAAATAAATAAATGAGTATATTGAAAAATGTGTTGAGGAACAGAGTACTTACACACTTTGAAAGTACTTTCTTCATAAAGTGCTGATTAATTGCAAAGAAGGAAAGTGTTAACTTGTAGTAGACACTACCTTAACCATTTTTCCAAGTGAACATTGTCATTACTGGTAAAGATGGAAACTATATGCTAACTAACAGAATGCATATAGTGAGATTGGAGTGTGGTGGCTCACTCTTGTGGCTTCCCTCTCAAAGATGCATAAACTAAATCTCATCATTAGGAAGTACCAGTCAGCCTAAATTGAGGAATAACTTACAAAATAACTGGCTTGTAATTTTTTTTTAAGTGTCAAGGTCATGAGAACCAAATAAAGAGTAAAGAATTGTTCTAGACAAAAAAGAGAATAACTTAATTCAGTGCATTGTCTCTGGTGGTCTTTTTGCTATAAAAGAGCATCATTGGGACAAATGAAGAAACTTGAATGAGGTCTGAAGATTACATTCTGTCCTTCCAATTTTTTTTGTTTGTGATTATTTCAAAATGTTAAAAAAGATGGTTGCTATTTCACCGTGTTTGCATGCTTGAATGGAAATGATAGATTAGAGAAAGGAAAAAATACACAGTGAAGGAGAGAACAGAGGGATAGAGTAACATGTTTTTGCTAAGAATAGAGGGGCTGGTTTTGGATATTAGCATAGACGACTTATTCAGTGTAATGGGAGAGAAGAAAATTAATGTGAATGTAAGCTGGTTGGTAGATTTGATAGAGAATGTAAAAACTGTCTTCTGATTTTTTTTCTCTTTTCTTTTTTTTTGGAGTTGAGGTCTCACTGTATTGCCCAGGCTGGAGTGCAGTGACACAATCGTGGCTTACTTGCAGCCTTGACCTCCTGGCCTCAGCCTTTCAAATAGCTGAAACTACAAGCGTGCCACCACGCCCAACTAATTTTTCTTGATTTATTATAGAGATGAGGTCTCACCAAGTTGCCCAGGCTCGAACCTGTGGGCTCAGGCAATCCTCTCACCTCTGCCTCCCAAAGTGCTGGGATTATAGTAGGTGTGAGCCACCGCATCCAGCCTTTATTTTTTTTTATTATCCTGGGGATAGTTAGAGACAAAATCTTGCAGTGTTCCCCACACTGGGCTCAAACTCCTAGGCTCAAGTGATCCTCCTGCCTCAGCCTCCCAAAATGTTACGATTACAGGTGTAAGCCATCACACTTTACTTATTTCTCGTTTCTTAGTGAAATATGAAGGACAGTATTTGGCTCTGAGGGAGGAGGAAGAGATATTAGTTCTTCGAGAAAAGAAAGTTGAGATATGTCTGTATGGTGAAAAATTTCAGAGGTTATTGGTGGGCTTTTGTTTTCAGTTCTGGAAGTTGTGTGATTTAATTTGTTTCCCCTAGCTTAAAACAAGTTTATTGTATATTTTATTTTCATAAATTTTAATATTTCAAGAATGCGAGCAGATAAAAGGAAAAAAGGTGAAAGGAAGAAGTCAGGTATAATTAGCCTGGTTAAAATTTGGATACAGCTGAGCGTGATGGCTCATACCTATAATCCCAGCACTTTGGGAGGTGGAGGTGAGAGGATTGTCTGAGCCCAGGAGTTCGAGGCCAGCCTGGACTCAAGACAGTCCTCTCACCTCCACCTATTGTAGAGATTGGTGAGACCTTACCTCTACAATAAATCAAAAAATTAGCCGGGTGTGGTGGCACGTACCTGTGGTTCCAGCTACTTGGAAGACTGAGGCGGAAGGATCGCCTGAGTCCAGCAGGTTGAGGCTGCAGTGGCTGTTAGCATGCAACTGCACTTCAGCCTGGGGGACAGAGGCTGAAACCAAACCAAAACCAAAAAAAAAAATTGGATGCACCTTGTCCTAGCGAAATGGGAGAGAACCATTGTAGAAAATGTTAATCATATTGAATTTCCTTTTGTAAAATAGGTTTTCTTTAAAGAGGTGAATGAAGTGTGTCAGATTTCAAAATGTTAAATTAATATGGTAAAATAAAGTTAGGTGCTCTGGGATAAGGCAAACAACTTTTAGTTGGATTTTTTTCTTCCTTTTCAGACATTCACAAAGATCTACTCAATAAATAGTTCACTGTTACAGCTGAGAGTGCCTAGCTTTGTAATGAAGCATTTTATTTTTTACTTTTTAAAAAAGGTTTGAAAACAGCTCTCTGCCCTGTATCTTACACCCTGTGCCATGATACTCTGATTGCCTCCTAGGCAGGTGAGATTGGAGAGATGAAGGATGGAGTCCCAGAGGGAGCACAGCTTCCAGGACCAGTTCATCGAAATCCAACTTACCGCCCAAGGTACCGTAGTAGGTATGTAACATTTTTCACTAATGGCCAATTGAAGGACATGTGAACAACAGTAGAATGAAGTTACCATGATTCTGTTTTATGGATTTATTATGCAGTTAGAAGATGAGCTTGCTTTGACTATATGCTATAGTTTTCAGGTGGTAGTGTGGCATTTCCCCTCACTTTAGTAACTAGAATTTGTCCCAAAGCATTATTTGGTGTTCTGGAGCTATCATCTGATATATATTAATTCTTAATTTTTATTTAAAATAATTCAGAGGCTGGGCTCGGTGGCTCAGCCTGTAATTCCGTGCTTTGGGAGGCCGAGGTGAGTGGATTGCCTGAGCCCGCGGATTCGAGACCCGGCTGGGCAACTTGGCGAGACCTCATCTCTACAGTAAATCAAAAAATCAACCGGGCATGGTAGCGTGCGCCTGTAGTTCCAGCTACTTGGAAGGCTGAGGCGGAAGGATCGCCAGAGCCCAGCAGGTCGAGGCTGCGGTGGCCAGGAGTGGCCACTGTACTCCAGTCTGGGCGACTGAGTGAGACTCAAACTCAAAAAAAATAAAAAATAATAAAAATAAAAATAAAATAAAATAATTCAGATATACAGAAATTAATTGTTGGCAGTTCATTGGTAGTGCTGCAAATGGAGGGAGAATTGAGTGTCAGAGGGTATTTGGAATATGCACTTTTTTAATCACTGAGGCAGTTCAGTAAAAGGGTTAAATCAAGCTATGGATCAAATTGCCTGAATTTAACTTCCGTCTTCACAGTATGGTAGCTGTATATTCTCAGGCAAATTTTTGGATTCTTCAGCATTGGTCACCGAGTCTATATAAAATGGACGTTAAGAAATGTTCTACAGATGCCAGTAGGATTAAATGGGCTAATGCATCTAAGATAATTAGTATGGTGCCTGGCAATAGGTATTAGATATTATTACCACCAGGGATGTTAATGTCGGTGAAGGGTGGGTTATTTGTGTTTCATCCCTTGTGAAGATTGAGTTGGCCTAGACTCCCTAAGATCCTTTTGAAGCTTTTTATACTATAAGCCTGCTGTTGCTTTACCTTATCCTTGAGGTAAGTGGAAAAAGTAGAACTTCCTTCTGTAATGACCTTGAAACTTGTCAGTAGGGTTTATTGAAGGGAGAATAAGTAATATTACATTGGGAAAGGATTTGTACTAGTCTGTGTCCTTTTTCCTCACAAGATTCAATTTTAGGCATAATCACTAAAGATTAAGTACTAGAGACTTTCAAAATAAGAGACTTCATAAAAATGTCTTAATAAAACAGAAAGGTGACAGTGGTTTATATGAAGCCCAGCTTTGTCAGTCCTCTGGCTATGTGATCTTGGGAACGTTATCTTTGACTTTGTTTGACTTATTAAAAGCTACTTCAAGATTATTCAATCGCATGCTTTATTGCCTCTAAATCTCTTGGTTTTCTCATTGTAAATTTAACCCATAGAATTACTACTGAAATTAAATATTTAATGTGAAAATATGGTAGCACAGACTCTGGCACATAGTAATGTATGCTTTCTTCCCATGTTTAATCCCTTTAGTCTCCATTAAACTCTGTTCATGTAGGGTTGATACCAATCCACTTTTTTTCCCTCCAATTCTTAGTGCCTATCAATGGGCCTGGTAGGAACATAGTAAGTGTTTAGTTTACGTTTGTTCACTATAATTATTTATTCAAGTGAAAGGGGGAAATGATAGAAAAATAAGAGTTTATTTTTTTTTTCCACAAAACTTTGTTCCATTTGCTGCATTGGTCTGTGAATAATTCTAGCCATAAGACTGATCACTTAACCTTTTTAAATAAAACCTAGCCCGTGGAGTGGCTCAAGCCTGTAATCTCAGCACTCTGGGAGGCCAAGATGAGGGGATTACCTGAGCCCATGGGTTCGAGACCAGCCCGGGCAACTTGGCGAGACTTCGTCTCTACAATAAATAAATAAATAAAAATAAAACCATATATTTTTTAGAGTCCCTGCCCCATTGCACTTAATTTTTTGTTCTGTTTTGCCTACTATAGGGGACCTCCTCGCCCACGACCTGCCCCAGCTGTTGGAGAGGCTGAAGATAAAGAGAATCAACAGGCGGCCAATGGTCCAAACCAGCCATCTGCTCGCCGTGGATACCGGCGTCCCTACAACTATCGGCGTCGCTCCCGTCCTTCTAATGCTCCCTCACAAGATGGCAAAGAGGTAAATCCAACCAATCAGATAGAATGTTTCCAGATCATCTTTAATCATGTCACACTTCAGCATTCTAAAAGTGGTTTTATTATATGATAACCCAATGCTTAACAAAAGTAACACTTTGCTTAAGATTGATAGACACATGCAGATACATAAACATATACAGATACATAGATATGTACATAGGGTATGCCCTGCACATAACACAGACGAAATATTTGAATTCAACTAGTTAACATTCTCTGAAAGAATTACACATACCAATCTGAATTCAGAGCTAAACATTTAGGGCTCTCCAAATAAAGGGACAGTATTTGTAGAGAGGACTAAGCATGAGTTGAAAGCAATTGTACATTGTAGACTTTACGGCGAGTAGTGGTATTCAGTTGCCATTTGGAAGCCACTCTTCTGGGTACTAATTGGTGTTTGTGGGTTTTGTTTTTTTTTTGTTGGTGGAGATGTTAAGGTGTGGATGTGGTTGGTACTAACTTTTGACTTATATAAATAGTTAAGTTTTTGCCTTGTGATTTTCCTTGATAGGCAGGAAAATCTTAACTTTGAGAACTTTTAGTCTTGAACTTTTCACTGTCACCTGACTTGATTTATTTCTGGTTTGTGTTTTTGTTTTGTGTTTTAGACCAAGGCAGGTGAAGCACCAACTGAGAACCCTGCTCCAGCCACCGAGCAGAGCAGTGCTGAGTAACACCAGGCTCCCCAGGCACCTTCACCATCAGCAGGTAAGAGCTTGGGCCGCCCAGTCTTGAATTGCTATTTTATTTTAACTATTGCTTGTTTCCTAACAGTAGGTCAAATTCTCTAACTAGTTCTTCAATTCATCTCTCTCCCCATTATCTCCATTGGGATCCTGGGAGTAAAATAGCTTTGGTGGTTAAATATCTCTGGAATTGACCTTATCTTGATAAGCTTTGGAAGGAGTATGAACATTCAGAGTTTGATGATAACCAACTTCTTTTTTCTAGACAAGCAATTTTTAACTATTAGTACCACATGAGAAAACTGATGTTTCACTTTTGTGGCACCTAGTGACCAATTTGAGATATTTTTAAGTTCCTAATAGAGGCCTATTTTTAATAATAGGAGACTGTTAATCTGTAGAATAAAATAGATTTTTTTTCTTTCCCTTTTTCTTTGATAATTTTATTTATCTTGAGGCAGTACAGTATATATAATGTGTAAGAGCCAAAGAAAGTTTATATCGCCATTGCAGGCTCTACTGTAGCTCTCGTAAAGGTGGTCTTGAGCAATTTATTTGTCTTGTTTCTCAGTAATGTCTGCTACTGGTAAAATGGGAATACTAATTATCCTTACCTACTAGGGTTGTGTTAGCAAGTGATATAACATACATGAAGTGCTTAGAATAGAGCATGGTAAAAAATAACCTCTCAAAAATGGTTAAATTGGTATGTTCATCATTGTTGTTTCTTTTCTATCTTTTAAAGATCTTGGAAATTTTATTTATATAGCTAGAAAGACCAACCCAATTACAGAGCTAGTCTTGAGAGTTTATATGCAACAATTGGCTTTGTTCTGGGTTTACCTAGCACCCTTTTAACTGAGACTTTGTTTTGTTATATCTTGGTTGTTGCTCTTTCCATTAGTTTTTAGTTAAAAAAGAACTCGTAAAACTTATAATGTTGACGTTATTTTTCAGAAAATTGTTACAATTTCATAATAAAGTTTTGGGATTATTTAAAGTTCCTGCATTGCAATGCTAGCTGCTTTTATATACAGTGATTTGTGATTTAAATCAGCTTAGGTAGACATTTGCTATCAGAGCAATATTGTATCTTTGGGTAGCATGGATAATTGATCCTAGAAATAAATTACCTGTTCAAACTTGGCACTTACTGACATAGAGTTATATATTAATCTTAAAAAGATGGCCATAACTTTTACTGAGTAACATTATTTCTAGGTCTTGTTTCTAAGGAAATAGTTCAAAATAAGGGGGAAAATATTTCTACTATTTACAATCTGACATTTGTGAAGTAGCAAACAATTATTAATTGTGGTGTATTCATATTAGGAGATAGGATGCAACCACTAAAATGGTTATGAAGACTTATTGATGATTTGCTATTGTTTCTTTGTAAGGCCTCATGATTGTAATTTTTTAATCCAGTTTAACAAAATTTTTTCTGTTACGTACCAACTTTTCTGGTTTATGAAGACACCTTATGAAAAAGTGAGAGTTTTCATTTAATTAACATATAATTTACAAATCTGTACAAGATGTGAATTTACTTAGAACATTTGAAATACTGTTTTTGAATTATATGAAAGACAAATAATTTTCGCCTTTTTATTCTTTAATTCCTGATCATTTTGTCACTGTAAGTTTGATTTTCATTTTTTCCAGGTGACCTAAAGAATTAATGACAAATAAAGCAAAAAGCAGACCTTACCAACACCAAAGAAACATTCAAGCAATAAAGTGGAAGACTAACCAAGATTTGGACATTAGGATGTTTACTATTATTCTTTAAGAAACTAACAACTGCAAAAGAAAAATGTCAGCAAATTTTTCCAGCAAGCTGAGAACCCAGGAATGCCTGCACAGAAGACAAGAGAGCAACCTCCCCACTTTCGGCAACCACTAGGTTTATATTTTTTTTTCTGGTTTTTACTGTTTTGGTAATAATAATTGAAGGAAGAAATATTAATACCACATGGGGAGAACCTCAACCAAAGAAATCTAAAATATATAGTAAATGCTTATTTTTTCTTTTTTGTTCATTTTGGATGCTGGTGCTAAACTTCCAAAGGTCGTAATTTAAAAAGAAATTTTATACCCTTCTTATTTATTTCTAGGATGAGGGGAGGATAACATTTTTGCTTTCTTATGTGACTCTCTTCGAAAATGTGCAGTAAGAAGTTCCTCAAAAATAAAAATTTTTACCCTTCAAAGGAAAAGATGTGTAATTGTAGTATATATTTTTGTCTTAGTGTATGTTTTGTCTTTTCTCCCCACTTTATTCACTTGACTTGATTAATAGTAAATTTAAAGCCCATGTAAAGTAATTAGTACTGTTCAATACATTTAGTCATATGAGTTTGAGATTATAGAAAATTGGAATTCTTTTAAAATGTACAACTTGGAATTAACAAGTTCATGTCTGAGTTCAGTAGTAGCCTTTAAGTGTTTGGAATCTATCTCTTTTTGAGTAATCTTCATTGAAGTGACTTAATACCCTTAGTAGCCTTAAAGTGTTTGGAGTCTGTCTCTTTTTGAGTAATCTTCACTGAAGTGACTTGATACCCTTTAGATTAAATGTTAATTTCCTTTAGATTAATGAAGGTGTTAGTAGTTCTGACATCCTTGAACTTCCAACCTGCAACACTAACTACTGTGTTGTATGTATAGAAATGTGTCTTTTAGAGAAGTAAGGGATCTCCTTCTAACTACACTACAAATCCCACCCTATGTGGTGCCTCTAAGTTGAGAAATACTGTGGTGTCTGTCAATGCTGTATAGTTTGTTCTGAGATCTGCTGCACCTTCCAAATTATTTGTTCCATGAGTCAAGTGCGTATTGAGCCTAGGTTTGTGCTAAGCACTATTATACTGGTTAGAAGGGAACAAACCACCAAGATACCCTTGTTTCAATGATCAGATACATAAAGAAGATACAAGCATATGTAAGTTAATGGTAGATCACAATAAGTGCTGTTGAGAAAAATAAAATTGTAGATGGATAGAGACTGGTATCACTACAAGAAATATGTTTATTTAAAATAGGAGTAGGCCCAGCTACTTGGAAGGCTGAGGTAAAAGGATCGCCTGAGCCCAGCAGGTCGAGGCTGCAGTGACCATGCAGCTGGGCAACAGAGGGAGGCTCCGACTCTCTCTCTCTCTCTCCTCTCTCTCTCTCTCTCTCTCTCTCTCTCTATATATATATAGACCTCCATTATTAGTGAGGGGGTCACAGCTTAGTAGATGTATAGCCAGGTCACAGCTTAACAAAAGTAATGGCCCATAGAATACTCTTTTTATACTTTTGAATTTTTACCTCACAAAAAAAAATTTTTTTCTGAGTTGGAGTCTCACTCTATCACCCAGGCTAGAGTGCAGTGGCACACTCACGACCACCACAGCCTCTATCCGCTGGACTCCGGCGATCCTTCTGCCTCAGCCTTCCAAGTAGCTGGAACTACACGCATGTGCTACCACACCCAGCTAATTTTTTGATTTATTGTAGAGATGAGGTCTCCCCAAGTTGCCCAGGCTGGTCTTGAACCCGTGAGCTCAAGCAACCCTCTCCCCTCGGCCTTCCAAAGTGCTGGGATTATAGGCATGAGCCACTGTGCCTGGCCTTCCAATCTACTTTCTAAATAAACTATTTTCCAGTCTAAAAAAAAAAGTATTCTATTAAAAAAGGCTCCTATCCCTGTTCAAGTTCCTGCAAGGCAACCAGTTAACATACTTTTTAAAAATACCAGTTTCAGATATTTTTTGTGTGTGATTTGTAAACTAATGCAAATTTCAGAAGAGGGAATAAGTTTAAATTGTGCTTACTTTAACAACAGTCATTAAAACAATTTTTTTCCTGAGACCTAATGTGCACCATCTTTTAAAGCAGTTTTATGGATGGGCAGGGTGGCTCACACCTGTAATCCCAGCATTTTGGGAGGCAGAGGCGAGAGGATTGCCTAAGCCCAGGTGTTTGAGACCAGACTGGGCAAGTTGGCGAGACTTCAACTCTACAATAAAACGAAAAATTGGCCAGGTGTGGTGGTCCACGCCTAAGACCAGCACTTCAAGACTGCAGTGGCCATGATCATGCTACTGCACTCCAGTCTGGGTGACAGACTGAGACTCCAAATTAAAAAAAAAAAATGTATGTGTAATTCTACTGTACTGTTTAGCCAGTCTTTCTTCTAACTTTTTCTGTTTCTGCTCATTTTAAAGCAGTTTTAGTATAGAGTACTTCAAAGGTACTTTTGAAAATGTTTCGAAATCTACCATGTACTTTTGGCACTGTGATTTTTTTTTTTCCCCCACCTAATACCTTCCTATTCTGTTATCAGCGTTGAGAGTCCTCATTGTATTGTATTAACTGTATATAACATTTCATTATATGGCTAGTTATAATTGTGCTGGTTTTCTATGGTTAGATGTTGAGAGTTTTTAAGTTGCGTTTGCTAAGATTTTACCTTATATAATTCCAACACCTTTACCTCTAAACACAGTCTGTTTCAGAATTATGGCTATTTCTAGAGGGGAAAAAAAGTCAAACAATGAATGCAAAGAACTGTGGGGGCGGGAATCAATTTTGGTAGTAAGTATCAGTATAACACACTGGTTGTAGGTACAGAAGAAAGAGCACAAGTTGGATGTGATGCTAGAATAGGTCTGATGTATGTTATTTTACAACAGTGAACCAGGGACCCTGGATTGCTTCATTTTCATACAGGCTAAGTAACTGGGTGAGGGCACAGGCAGAGATTAACTAGAAGGTTGTCATACTGCTATCACAACTGTGGTTAGTATTGATTTGAAGCCCAGGAATTGTGCATATTTGATGGCATAGAACTTATTAGAAAGTAGTACTAGGCTGGGTGCGGTGGCTTAGCCTATAATCCTAGCACTTTGAGAGGCCAAGGCAAGAGGATTGCCTGAGCCTGGGAAGTCAAGACCAGCCTGGGCAACTTGGTGAGACCTTGTCTCTACAATAAATCACAGAAACTAGCCAGGCGTGGTGGCGCGTTTGTAGTTCCAGCTACTTGGAAGGCTGAAGTAGAAGGATTGCCTAAGTCCAGCAGGTTGAGGCTGTGGTGGCAGTGAGCGTGCCACTGCACTCTAGCCTGGGTCACAAGAGTGAGACTTCAACTCCAAAAAAAAAAAAAAAGAAAGCACTATACAACTCAAAATATTTGAAGACTTACTATGTGTCAAGAGTGATGGTAGGTGCTTTCATATCACAAGTAGCTCAGTTGTAACAGCATTGTTACAGGGGCTTTTTGTTAATTGCAAAGATGTAATTTTTG
This sequence comes from Tarsius wallacei, assembly GCA_963574415.1. NCBI lineage: Eukaryota > Metazoa > Chordata > Mammalia > Primates > Tarsiidae > Tarsius > Tarsius wallacei. The sequence goes on along the minus strand of CAUYQG010071264.1, from coordinate 17,527 downwards.
AAAGTTCTTTTTGCTCTTAGTAGAGTGGATAAATGTGTTATAAAGACTAATATTTTGTTCGAGATTTTAAAGGAATAAAGTTATTTAAATTTTTAAGCTGACATAGATTGAAGCTCTGGGAGGTAGCACTTGTTTTCAGTTAAGATAGAATATAATCTCTTAAGACATGATTTTGGTTATTATGGCATAAATGTCTTGTTTAGCAGAAAAAATGTTGAAAGTAAATGGGTGCTGATATAAATCTCTGAAAATTGTCAGTTGCAATGGTTAAGAATTCATTTGCTTTGTGATTTTTCCCAAATGCTTTGTGAAAGCATTTTATTTATTTTATCTGATGAGCTAGCTTCAGAATCACCTAGATTTTTAGTGGGGCTGGTAAGCTGTAATGAAACTGAGATCCACGCTGGTCACATTACACAGGGAGCTTAGCTTAGTTTGCAGATCCTTCCCTATGCCTCTGTAGTTTGGACTGTATTCTATTAAAAGGCGTACAGAATGGAAGCATGTGATCAAAGGGACTAGAAGTCACCACTTTGTTATTGCTATGGTATCATTCTTGCAAGCATTGATCTTCTCATTGTTTAGTTTATGAAGGCTTGCACGTAAGGGGTTCCAGGCAACTCCTGTGCCTGCTACATGAACATGGCACCTCTGGTAAAGAGTTTCTCTTATTCATCAAGAACAGACTTTTCTTGAACATAAAAATGTTGGGAATAGTGTGTGTGTGTGTGTGTGTGTGTGTGTGTGTTTTAAAATTCCTGTTGTCTAGGATGGCTGTTAGTGGCCAAACTGTCCCTCAAAATTTGTGTGTTACATTCACAGCTGCAATGTATGAGACCCAGTTTCTCCACAGCTTAATCAGCAATTTGGTACTGTCACTTTTTTTGTTTTATCGCATCTTACGTGTGTGTGGTGATATTATTATGGTTTTAATTTGCATTTCCCTAATAGCTGATGATGTTGAATATATTTTCATGTGCTTATTTGCCATCTGTATATCCTTTGGTGAAATGTCTGTTCGTGACTTTTATCAGTTTTCTGATTGAGCTGTTTGGTTGTTTTACTGTTTGAATTTTGAGAGGTCTTTATATATAATCTAGAAATTAGTTGTTTATCAAATATGTGGTTTTTAAATACTTTTCTCCCCGTGTGTAGCTTCTCTTCTCATCCTCATCACTTTTGCAGAGCAAAAGTTTTTAATTTTGATGAAGTCCAACTTATTGATTTCATTTTCCTTTTTTTTTTTGTTGGGGAGGTGTTGGGGTCTCGCTCTGTCACCCAGGCTGTAGTGCAGTGGCATGATCACAGCTCACTTCAGCCTCAACCTCCTGGCCTCAGGTGATCCTTCTACCTTTGCTTCATGTGTAGCTGGTACTACAGGAGTATGCCACCACACCTACCTAATTTTTTCTTCTTGTGGAGATGAGGTCTCACTATGTTGCCCAGGCTAGTCTCAAATTCCTGGACTCAGGCGATCCTCCTGCCTTGGCCTCCCAAAGTGTTGGGATTACAGACATGAGCCACCACACCCAGCTTGATTTTTTTTTTTTATTTTGATTTTTTTAAACTGAGCTTTCTGTGTCATATCTAAGAACACTATACCTAGCCTTTTTTTCTTTTTTCTTTTTTTTCTGTGTTTTCTTCTCATTTTTTCTATAGGATATGAAGTTCCAGTTTTTTGCCAATGGCTGTCCAATTGTCCTAGCACCATTAAAAAAATACTTTCTCATTTTACTTATTTTATTTATATTTTACAATTGTGAAGTACATGTGTGGATTTGCCACATAAGTAAATTGCGTACCAGTGACTTCTAGCAAACCCTCTCTCTCCTGGTAGTAGACATGGTACCCAGTGGGTGCTAGTGTGCTCCTTATCTTGCCTCTGTCTCTCCCTCCTTTAGCAGCACCCGGAGTTTGTTATTCCCACCTTTGTTACCACAAGCTCAATGTTTAGGGCCTGCTTATGAGTGAGAACATGCAGTATTCAGCTTTTTGTTTCTATGATAGTTCACTTAGAATGATGGTCTCCAACTGTATCCATGTGACTGAAAAGGACATGATTTTCTTCTTTGTGACTATCTAATATTTTATCTTGTATTTATACCACATTTTCTCTATCCAGTCCACTTTTAGTGGGCAACTGGGTTAGTTCCATGTTTTTGCAATTGTGAATAGTGCTGCATTGAACATACATGTACAGATGATGTCTTTTTGGTAGAGCGACTTATGTTCCTGTGGATATAGTAGCTCAAATTTTACTTAATTGAAAAAACACCACGCTGCTCTCCACAAAGGTTGAACTAGCTTACCTTCCTACCAACAGTGTAGAAACATTCTCTTTTCTCTACAGCCTCGCCAACACCTGTTGTTTTTGACTTTTTAAAAATAGCCACCCTGACCCTTGTGAGATGGTAACCCATTATAGTTTTGATATGCATTTCTCTGATGGTTAGTGAAGCTGAGCATTCTTTTATGTTTGTTGGCTCCTTGAATGTCTCCCTTTAAGAAGTGTCTGTTCATGTCATTTGACAACTTTTTACTGGGGTTTGTTTTTTTCCTGTCAATCTGAGTTCCTTGTAGATCCTGGATGTTGGGCCTTTGACAGATGCATAGGTTGCAAATATTTGTTTTCCCTTTCTGTGGGTTGCCTCTTTACTCTCTTGATGGTTTATTTTGCTGTACAAAAACTTTTTTTTTTTTTTAGTAAGAGTCTCACACTGTCACCTAGGCTGGAGTGCAGTGGCACACTCACGGCCACCCCAGTGTCGACCTGCTGGGCTCAGGCCATCCTTCGGGCTCAGCCTTTCAAATCGCTGGAACTAGAGGTGTGTGCTACCACACCCAGCTGTTTTTTATATATATATTGTAGAGACAAGGTCTCACCAAGTAGCTCAGGCTGGTCTCGAATCCCTGGGCTCAGGCAGTCCTCTCGCTTCAGCCTCCTAAAGTGCTGGGATTAGAGGCTTGAGCTACCGCGCCTGGCCACAAAAACTTTCTAGCTTGATAAGGTCCCACCTATCAATCTTAACTTATGCTACATTTGCTTTTGAGGAAAGGACCATGAATTCATTGCTTACTTTGATGCTCTTAGGGAGGGTGCTCCCTAAGTTTTCTTCTAAGATTCTTATAGCTTGAGGTTAAGTCCTTGAACCATTTTGAGTTCATTTTTGTATATTGTGATAAGTAAGGGTCCAGTTTCATTTTTCTGCATGTGGTTAGCCAGTTTTCCAAGCACCATTTGCTAAAAATGGTTTCCTTCCTCCAGTGTTTGTCATCTTTGTCAAAGATGAGTTGGTTGAAGGTCAAGGATTTATTTCCAGATTCTCTGTTCTGTTCCATTGGTCTGCATGTCTGTTTTTGTACCAGAATCATGCTCTCTTGGTTACTGTAGCCTCATAGTAAGATTTGAAGTCTGGAATTATGACACCTCCAGCTTTGTTCTTTTTCGTGAGACCTCATCTCTTCAGCTCTTTGGGGTCTTTTTTGCTTACATATGAATTTCTGTATTTTCTAAGTCTGTGAAAACTGATGCTGGTAATTTTATAGGGGTTGTGTTGAATCTGTAAATTGCCTTGGGCAGAGTGGACATCTTGATGTTCATTCTTCCAATTCATGACCATAGGATGTTCTTCATTTGTTTATGTCATACTTGATTTCTATGAGCAGTGTTTTATAGTTCTCATTATAAAGGTCTTTCACGTCTTTGGTTAGATGGATGCCAAGATATTTTGCTCTTTTGTGACTGTTGTGAATGGGATTGTGTTTTTTATTTGGTATTCAGCCTGCTTGTTGTTGATGTACAGAAATGCAACTCTTTTTGTGCAATGATTTTTTTTTTTTGAGTCGGAGTCTCACTCTGTCACTTAGGCTGGAATGCAGTGGCACACTCACAGCCACCGCAGCCTTAACCTGCTGGCTTAGGAGATGCTCCCGCCTCAGCCTTCCAAGTAGCTGGAACCACAGGGGCACACCACCACACCTGGCTAATTTTTTGATTTATTATAGAGATGAAGTCTCACCAAGTTGCTTATGCTGGTCTCGAACCTGTGGGCTCAGGCAATCCTCTCGCCTCTGCCTCCCAAAGTGCTGGAATTACAGGCATGAGCCACCGCACCCGACTTGTGCACTAATTTTTATTTTTATTTTTTTGAGTTGGAGTCTCACTGTATCACCCATGCTGGAGTGCAGTGGCATACTCACAACCACCACAGCCTTGACCTGCTGGGCTCAGGTGATCCTTCCACCTCAGCCTTCCAAGTAGCTGGAACTGCAGGCATGCACCACCACACCCGGCTAAATTTTTGTTTTATTGTCGAGATGAGGTCTCACCAAGTTGCCCGGGCTGGTCTCGAACCCGTGGGCTCCTCTTACCTCGACCTCCCAAAGTGCTGGGATTATAGGCATGAGCCACTGCACCTGAACCTGCACTAATTATTTTATTCCAAGACTGTACCAGACTCCCTAGATTTTTCTAAGTATATAACCATATCATCTGCAAAGAGGAATAATTTAACTTCCTCTTTTTCTGTTTGGATATTCCTAATTTCTTTTTCCTGCCTGAGGAGGGATGAGAGTGAGCTTCCTTACCTTGTTTCAGTTCTTAGGGGGAATGCTTTCAGCTTTTGCTCATTAAGTATGATGTTGGCTATAAGTTTGTTATAGATGGCTCTTATCTTGAAGAATGTTTCATCAATGCCTAGGCGTTTTTGGATTTTTATCAAGAAGGGATATTGTGTTTTAGCGAATGCTTTTTCTATATCTAATGAGATGATTATGTAGTTTTTGGTTTTACACCTGTTTATGTGATGCGTTATGCTTATTGATTTGTGTATATTGAAGCAGCCCTGCCTTTCCAGGAATGAAGCCCACCTGATTATGGTGGATGATCCTTGAAATGTGCTGTTAGTTGTTGAGATTTGCTAGAATCTTGTTGACGATTTTCTCATCTATGTTACTCAGGAAAATTGGCCTGTAGTTTTCTTTTTTTTTTTGAGTTGGAGTCTTACTCTGTCGCCCAGACTGGAGTGCAGTGGCCACTCCTGGCCACCGCAGCCTCGACCCGCTGGGCTCCGGCGATCCTTCCGCCTCAGCCTTACAGGCGCGTGCTACCACCCCTGGCTAATTTTTTGATTTATTGTAGAGATGAGGTCTCACCAAGTTGCCCAGGCGGTTCTCGAACCCGCGGGCTCAGGCAATCCACTCATCTCAGCCTCCCAAGGCACGGGGTTACAGGCTGAGCCACAGAGCCTGGCTGGCCTGTAGTTTTTTTTCCTTGTTGGGTCTTTGCCATTTTGGGGGGTTTCTGGATAATGGCTTCATAAAATGAGCTGGGGAGAATTCCTTCTCAATTGCTTGGAATACTTTCAATAGGATTGGAATCAATTCTTCCTTGTACCTCTTGTCGAATTCAGCTGAGAAACCATTTGGTCCAGGGCTTTGTTTGGCAGGGAGATTTCTTATTACTGAGTTGGTTTCTTGGATTGTTATTGGTCTGTTTAGTATTTTAGTATCTTTCTGTTTCAATTTTGGGAGGTTATGTGATGCCAGGAATTCCTCCATTTCTTCTAGATCTTCTAGTTTATTTGCATACAGGTGTTTGTAGTTATGTCTGATAATCTTTTGTATTTCTTCAGGGTCAGTTACAACATCGCCTTTTTCATTTCTAATTGTTTATTCAAATTTTCTTTTTTTGGTTAATCTAGTTAGGGGTTTGTCAATCTTATTTATCTTTTCAAAGAACCAGCTTTTTGTCTCGTTGATTCTTTGTATGATCTTTTTAAATCTAGATTTTATTTAACTTTGACTTTATTTTAATGATTTCAATTTTTCTACTCATTTTGGAATTGGATTGCTCTTGTCTTTCCAGCTCCCTTGGGCCTAGCACTATTTTTTAGAAGACTATCTGTACTATAAGTTGAATTGCTTTTTATACCATTGCCAAAATCCCAATGGCCTGACTTGTGTGTGTTTATTTCTGGGGTCTCTATTCTGTTCTGTTGGTCCAGTTATCCCTCTGCCAATAACACACTGTCATATTTACTGTAAATCTTAAAATTAGGTTGAATGATCCTTCTTAATTCTTTTTTTTTTTTTTTTGAGTTGGAGTCTCACTCTGTCACTCAGGCTGGAGTGCAGTGGTGCACTCACGGCCACTGCAGCCTTGACCTGCTGGGCTCAGGTTATCCTTCCGCCTCAGCCTTCCAAGTAGCTGGAACTACAGGTACGTGCCACTATGCCCAGATAATTTTTTGATTTATTGTAAAGATGAAGTCTTGCCAAATTTCGCAGACTGGTCTCAAACCTGAGGCTCAGGCAATCCTCTCACCTCGGCCTCCCAAAGTGCTGGGATTATAGGTGTGAGCCACAATACTCAGCCTCTAATTCTTTTTTAAAATTGATGTAACTCTTCTGGTTCTTTTTATTATACTATGCTAGTATTTCATTTTGTTTTTAGAGATTGTAAATAATATTGTTTTTAATATCAACTTTCACTTGTTTATAGCTAGGACATTTGAAATATAATTGATTTGTATATGTTGACCTTTTACCCTGAAAATTTGCTGAACTCACGTATCAGTTTTAGGAATATTTTTAGAAGATTCTTTGGGGATTTTCCATGTAGTGTTCATCATGTTATCTGCAAATAGAGCCTATTTCTTCCTTTCTAATCTGTATGTCATTTATTTTCTTATTGTGTTGGTTGATGAGGACTTTTCAGTGCTATATTAACTAAGAACAGTAAGAATGGATATTCTTGCTTTGTTCCCAATATTAGGAGGATAGCATTCAGTCTTTCTGTATTATCAAGTTAGATGTGGGTACTTCTGTAGATGCTATTTATCAAATTGAGGAAGATCCTCTGTTTTTAGTTCACTGGGAGTCTTTATTATAAACGTGTATTGAATTTTGGCAAATGTTTTCTCTGCATCAGTTGATATGTTCATATATTTCCTAATTAGTCTGTAAGTAGGGTGGATTACATTGGTTAATTTTCAAGTAATGTACTTGGTCATGTTGTGCAATTTTCAATAATATCATTGGGTTTAATTTGTTAATATTTTATTGAAGATTTTTACACCTCTGTGCATGAAGGATGTTGGTGTGTTTGTTTTGTTTTGTACTGTCTTTTTCTGGTTTTGGTATAAGGGTAGTGCTGGCCTTATGAAATGAAATGGAAAATATTCTTCCTCTTTTGTTGTTGGAAGAGATTGTGTGTAATTGATGTTAAATTTTCGATAGTGTTCTCCAGTGAAACTATCTGAGCAAAAGATTTCTTGTTTGATAATTTTTAAATTACAAATTAAACTTAATTATTGTAGGGCTATTCAAATAATCTATTGAATATTGAATGAGTTTGGTAGTTTGTACTTTTGAAGCATCTAATTCATTACCACATTTGTATATGAAGAGTTGTTCATAGTGATTCCCTTTTTTTCCTTTTGTTTGTGGGAATGGTAGTAAAGTCTTCATATTATTCTTGATCTTTGTAATTTATGGCTTCTTTTCATTTCATTTCTTTTTTTTTTTTTTTTTTTTTTTTTGAGTAGGAGTCTCACTCTGTCACCCAGGCTGGAGGATAGTGGCATGCTCCTGGCCACTGCAGCCTCAACCTGCTGGGCTCAGGTGACCCTTCAGCCTCAGCCTTCCAGGTAACTGGAACACGCCACCACGCCTGGCTAATTTTTTTATTTATTGTAGAGATGGGGTCTCGTCAAGTTGCCCAGGCTGTGGTCTCGAACCTGTGGGCTCAGGCAATTCTCTCACCTCGGCTTCCCAAAGTGCTGGGATTATAGGCATGAGTCACTGCGCCTGGCCACTTTTTTTTTTTTTTTATCAGTCTCACAAGAGGTTTTCAGTTTTATCAAAATCTTCAAAGAACCAGCTTTTTATTTTATTGATTTTTCTCTGGTTTTCTGTTTTTTTGCTTTATTGCTGTCAAAGCATTATTTCCTTGCTTCTGTTTGCTTTGGGTTTATTGTGCTCTTTTTTTTTTTCTTGTTAAGGTGAGAGCTTAGACTATTTATTTCAGACTTTCTTTCAATTGTAATATGAACATTTATGCTATAAATTTCCCTCTCAGCACTGTGTTAGCTGTGCCCCATAAATTGTAAATGCTGTATTACATTTTCATACAGTTTAATATTTTTGAAATTTTTTCTTGAAATTTCCTCACTGACCCATTAAGAAATATGGTGTTTAATTTTCAAGTGTTTGGTGATGTTTCTGTTATCTTTCTGGTGTGTAGTGTTTTTTGTTTTTTAATTTTTCATTTTAAAGATGTGGGGTACAATTCAGGGTTAAGTATACAAATGTTCATTATGCAGGTACCCTAATTTCTAGTTTTATTTCATCATAGTCAAAGAACACATACGGTATCATTTTAGTTGTTTTACTTTGTTGAGTTTTGTTTTGATTTGTGTCCCAGGATATGATCTTTCTTAGTGAATGTTCCTTGGGCTCTTAAAATTAGTTCTGCTATTTGGTGTAGTGGTCTATAAATGTCCATTAGATCCTGTTAGTTGATATGTTGTTAAGTTCTCTATATCCTTGCACCAATAGCAGGACCATCTAACCATCCATGAACCTGATACTCCTGAGTTTTGGAAAGGAAACTGGGGCTATATGCTGACTGGGTCTTCCAAAAGACCTACTTTGAACAAGCTTGTGTGAATTGAATTGGCAAGATCTTAGCACCTCCCTCTCTTTGAAATTTGCCCTGTGGACTCAAGTAGATCTAACCTAAACCTGTCTTAACTGTAGAAGTTTAAGAAACTAGGCGGGGCAAAAAAGATTATAAAAATTTTGTGAAAAAAGTCAAGAACCACTTATCTCAAGTTTCTTGTATAAATGAAAAGCACATTAAGCACCAATGTTCTCGGCATTGTTTTATGCCTTCACAACAATCCTTGCTAGTTGCTTTTGTTGCCTTTTAGGAATGAGAAAGTTGTGGATGTTGGATACACAAATTCATTATGAGACTCAAATTCTCAGAAAGAAGGCTAGACAGAGAACAAGCCTGAGGATTACAATATCTAGGTTCAACTCTAAAGCCCTTATGATTTTTGACCTCAGGCTGCTCATTCAAGATTGTAGTTTCAACATCTTTGCCTGAAAGGAAAGGAGTTGTATGGATCAGTGGACAAGGAGAAAATATTTCAGGATTATCCCCAACCCTCTTTTAACTATAATAGGCCATTGTTGTTTTTTTTTTGTATGGCTCTGTCATTACCTCTAGGTCTGGCTCTAGGGAATTATATTTCACTGGCTGAGATGTGTACATAATGGTAGGGCAGAGATTAGTGGAGGCAACAGACAGTGTAGAGTATTCCAAGTGTGTGGCAACAACAATGTCAGTATAACTAACCAAAATTGGTAAGAAAAGAGCTAAACAAGGATCAAATACCTCACATGCTCTGCTCATATAGTTTCTCTTCAGAAAAGTCTATTTAAATTGTGATACTAGATCCTTTTTGACAAGGGTAGTTTGAGATACCCCTGAAGTTGTTTGAAGTAAGATGTATTAATAATGGCTAAGAATTCCTGAAGGTATTTTTTGACAGATTCTGAACTTTTTAGGCTTTTTTTCCTCCTAGTTTTTTTTAGTCATTCTCTTCCTCTTTTTTTCTTTTTAAGGTTAAAGTTTATTTTAAGGTTAAATAAATACTAGTGCTATGTGCAATTGTCAGTCATTTCCATCATCACCAACAAATAGAACCCTGTGAGTTTTGACATAATGATTGTTAATTATATCAGTACCACTTTCCTTTATGACTATGACTGTGGTTGGAAGGTTGTGATGGTTAATTTTATGTTTAAACTTGACTGACTACAGGGTGCCCAGATTAAACATTTTTGGGTGTGTCTGTTTCCAGAAGAGATCACCATTTGAATCTGTGGATTCAGTAAAGTGATTGTCTTCCTTGTTGTAGGTTAGCATCATCTAATCTATCGAGGGCCTGAATAGAGCAAACTGCAGAGGAAGGAGGAATTTCCCCCATTTTCTTTGCCTTGCTACTTGAACTGGGATATCTCATCTTCTCAGGCCTGAGACTGGGATTTACACCATTTGTTCCCCTGTTCCTTAGGCCTTTGGACTCAGACTGAATTACACCATTGGCATTCCTGGAACTTCAGCTTGCAGAGAGCAGATCATGAGACTTCTCAGCTTCTATTATGAGCCTATTTCTCATAATATCATATTTCTCATTATATACATAATGAGAAATATATACATATATATATATACACACACCCTAATCCTAATCCACATACACACACAGGTTCTGTTTCTCTGGAGAACCATGACTGATACAGGTTTTAGTATTTAGAGTGCTTCTAGAGGAACACAATTTTAAGGATTTGTGTTTTGAGTTTGTTTTGGGGCTACTGGAATTGATTCTCTAATCTGATTACATTTCTGCTCATGACTAGTAATAGTAGTATAGAAAGCATTGATAAACCATGGATTAACTCTTTATAGAGAGATGCAAAATGTCTGCATTGGTTACTCCTAATCAACCACTTATAGGAAGCAAAGAGCTAGGTAATTCTGCATATGACTTTCAAACATTTTTGGGAAACAAATATAATGACATTGATTGGTTGTTCCTATGTCGCTGGACAGAGTGGTGAAAGAATAATGAGCTCAGGGATATGAACTCCCAGCTCAAGTACTGGGTAAATGACTTTAAAATGTCTGTTGTGACCTGAAGGAGATTCTTATCTCCTGTAGCTGCAGGACTGAAATTGCTGAAAATCAAAGGCAGATCCTCATCCTATGACTAGCTGAATTAACATGAGTTTAACCCCCAGCCTTGCAGGGAGTCTTCTGTTAAAATGAGGGTATTGATTGGAAAAGAACAGGATCCTGTCAATTGAGATGTGGATATGTGGGAAAACCTTGAAGAAGATGGGGACATTGAGTCCCTAAATTCTGATGAGTCTTCTTCACTAGTGTTGGAGGCAGGTGTGCCCTTTCCCAATTTCACCTTAAGAAACGACATGGAGACTTGGAGGTCAGTGGAGTGAAGCAGCTCTTTTGTATAACGCTCTTGCAAAACCGGGTGTCTCTCAAATGAGCAGGCACACCAGAGCAGTTACAACCATCATATGTATGTCCTCGGATGCAAATCCCTCCCGTTTCCCCATTTGTTGAGTACTCCAGAGGTTACATCACTCTCCTGGTTGCCTACATTGGTGCATACTGATTGGTTTACAGAATTACTACAGAGTTGCCTCACTTGCATGCCCTATTTGCCAGTTGGCTCATAGAACCTTTATTTAGATTGGATCCTGCCAGAATTCATAACCCGCCAAAGTAAAAGGCCCATGAAAAGAGAACAAAGAAGCCAAGCCAGAAGTGGATTAGTAAAAGGGAGTGCAAGACATTTAAACATTAGTCAGGTTCGAGTTTTTAAAATAAATCATTTTATTTCATACTACCTTCCCCCTCATTTTCTTTTATGTATTTTTATTTCATTTTCATTTATGTGGATCCAATTCTGAGTATAAAGTTCAGCTTCACATGTATTTAATAGCCTCTGTCTTCTTCAAAATTTAATTTGATTTCCATAATATTAGTGTAATTCATAGGCATTTTCTTTGTTATAGCAGCTTCTATAAGTCTCCGAATTAGACCTCTGACACAAAATTATACAATACCCTAGGGCAGTCAATATTCCTGCTACTGTTATTAGAGAGGTTAAGATAGAGACCATTGTTCCCTTCCACTTTCCAAACCAATTGTCCAGTCAGTCTGTAAAGGGGTCATTAAAGCCAGAGTTTTCAGCTAATTCATTACCCAAAGTAGTTAATCCTTGTAATGCTTTATTAATAGTTCCATCAGGGGTGGCATTATTTGGGATAAAAATACAATATTGTCCTTCCAGCATAACACACACTCCCCCTTTCTCGGCCAACATCACACCAAGCGTCATTCTGCTAGTGGCATCTAATTGTTCAACTACTTTTTTGATGACATCCTGGGTATGGTTAATAAATCTTTGTTGATTATAGTAAATATAATTGATCCAGTCTACAGTTTTATTTACAGTTACCCACCAGAAGAGAGATTCAAATCCTGCTGTTATTTGATTTCGAGACTTAAATTCATTAGAAACTCCTCAGGGGACTCCTACAGCATCAAAACATATATTAGAGTCAAACAATCCAGGTACTGGTGGCCTGGGCATTGGCCATTCATTTCTTCTTTTAGTAGACATTTTTGGGTTTTGAAATGCCAGAGTGAATGGAATAGCCAATTGGACCAAAGCACAGGTCTTGGTCCATTTAGGCAGCAACAGAGCTCTAAGTATTTTCCTCCCATGATACCACCAAACATCTGCTCAAGGGATGTAGAAGTTCAATTAGTTGCCCTTGGTTACCTCAGAGACATTCAGAATGTGGGTGCAGGTTTGCAGATGCCCTACAGGAGTGGTGAAACTCTCCCCCTGTAGTGGGAAGACAGAGATCGTGACACCAAGACTATTATAGGAAGTGGCACTTTATTATGCTGGCCGTCCCAGCGGGCTCGAGGGGCTAATGTGTCCAAATTGAGCTTGAGCCCCCCAGAACGGGAGAAGTGGGGTCTTATACCCTTGTTTAGGTAAGGGAGGGGGTCGTGTTGAGTGATTACATATTTCCTTTGGAATCTTACAAGGTTGTACTCAGCAAAATCAGATTTTTTAAAGAACAAATGGTTTTCAGGAACTGCAGGGTTATAAACTGTCAACTTCAGAAGAGAGGTTTTGGATAAGTCTGTGAATTAGTTACTTTTTTGCATTTCCATGAAATGGCCAGTCTCTGGCCATTTAGTCTTTCTTAAACAAAACCTGCCTGGTGCCTGGCGGCTCTTTAAAGCTTGCAGCTTGCCTTTCAAAAGGAAATACCTTTAACTGCTACCAACCCCCCTTTCTGCCACATCACCCCCATCTAGAGAGACATGAAGAGTGATTCACCTTTCCTATAAAAAAGGAAGGATACACCTTTGGATCTGACCTCTGCATAGATGGGTAGAGCAAGGAAAGACTTCAGCAAGTCTTATAACCCCAAGCATTCTTGCCTTGGTATAGGGCCAACATACAATTGATTCCATTGGGGTCTGTGTCCCAATTAATAAGGAACAGGATCACTTGAGCCTGTGGCCATCCTGTGGCACATGCATAACAATTAGTCTTAAGATTTGATACTGTAAATTTTATCCACTCAACCCAGGTGTTTGTGTCCCCATATCCTGCTTCAATTTCCATTGTTTGAGATCTGTTATTTCCATTATGACAACTTTAGATGTGTCATTTTTAAATTGAGTTAGATTAGGACCCTAAAGTTGTAGGAGGTTGGGGCTTTGAGTTAGAGCCTTGTAAGCTAATGGAGTTTGCAAGGTAACATTAACTGTCTCTGGAAGGTCTATTACCCTTATTATGAGATGGCCCAGGGGATCTGTCCCTGAGATGTCTGCCCCTAACCCATACCATTGTACTATTGATGGCTGCTGTTCCAGGTTTTGGAGTGTGTTTATTCCTAAAAGTAAAGGGTTACATTGAAAGTCATGGCAATTCAGAGTGGTGGATCCTTTTCTAAGTTGAGTTTTACTTCTAGGTTGTTGAGAAATGTCCTTTCTTGCTGACTTAGAGATCCAACCATCAATCTGAGTGGTCCAAAAAACATTATTCCTGTCAGAACAAGGGTTGTCTGCCCCAAGCAGAGATGCTGTCGCATACAAACAGCTTCCTGCAGAGTACATTGCTCTATGTGGCTCTGGACAAAGATATTTTTCTGCTTTAGTGAGTTCCCATTGATTATGTAGATTCCCTCAAGGTAGAACTGAACACGCATCAAATATGGTTAAAGGAGAGGTAGCTCTGGGAATATTTATGACAAATATAGAATCTATTATCCCAAATAAAACTACAGAAACCATTATAGTTTTTCTTTTTTGTGGGGGGGTTGGAGTCTCACTCCGTCGCCCAGGCTGGAGTGCTGTAGCACACTCACAGCTATCCCAGCCTTGACCTGCTGGGCTCTGGTGATCCTTCCGCCTTCCAAGTAGCTGGAACTACAGGCACGCACTATCACGCCCAGCTAATTTTTGACTTATTGTAGAGACGGGGTCTGGCCAAGTTGCCTGGGCTGGTCTTGGACCCACAGGCCCAGGCAATCCACTCTCCTCAGCCTCCCAAAGTGCTGGGATTACAGGCTGAGCCACTGAGCCTGGCCAGTTTTTCTTAAGGACACAAGTGTATGTGGTATGGCTATTATTCTAGGGGAGGAAAAGTTTCCATGGTTGCTCGGAATGAGAAAGGTCCTTAGATAAGCGTTTAACAAGGAAGGAAATAAACATACATATGATTAACAATACTATAGGCAATGCTATGAAGAGAGGTGTGGAGAGATACAGTAAAATTTTAATTTTAAAAGTTCAGTTTGGGAAACTTCCCATTGGCTGGGTGTTCCCTTTTGTACTACGTTTTCCTTTGGTTACCTCTTGAATCGGGTGTGATGTTTCCACCCTTTTTCAGCAGTCCACACAGCTGTCTCAGTTGTCAGGAGCACTTGATAGGGCCCTTCCCAACTTGGTTGGTTCTTGGTTTCCTTCCAGGTTTTGATCAGCACCCAATCTCCAGGCTGGAACTGGTGAACTGTGAACTTAGGAGGAGGAGTTTGAGCAAGGAGCCCTTTCAAGCTAAGAGAAGATAGGGTAGAGGAAATAGCCAGAACATATTCTTTTAAAAATTGATCTTTTGTTTCTAAAGTTGGTAAATCTGTAACTTTGCTTAGATATGGCAATCCATATAATAATTCATAGGGTGACAACCCTAAGTCTCTTCAAGGAGCTGTTCTAATCCTGAGAAGAGCTATGGGAAGATAGGTAACCCAAGGCAGTTTTGTTTCTGGCATGCGTTTAGTTACATATGTTGTAAAAGTTCCATTCACCTGCTCTATCTTTCCTGAGAATGGTGAATGCCAGGGAGTGTGGCAGTCCCATTGTATCTGAAGTGCTGTTGCAATGCCTTGTAATACCTTGGAAGTAAAATGGCGTCTGTTATCTGAATCAATGTTTTCAATTAAACTAAATCAAGGGATTATTTGTTCTAAAAGTACTTGTATTACAACTCCAGCCATAGCTGTTGTTATTGGGTCTGTCTCTACCCATCCAGTAAGGTGATCGACAATTACTAATAAATATTTAAGTCTTCCTATTTTAGGTAATTCAGTGAAATCAACCTGTATACTTTGGAAGGGTGTTAATTCAGGAGGCCTTCCTCCCCTTAATGACACTCTGATTACCTTTTTATTTATTTTCTGGCAAATTATGCAACCTTCACAAATTTATTTAGCAATAGTATAGATACCTTTATATCCGTAGGTTTTTAAAAGTACATCACACATTGCTTGAGCCCCTCAGTGACCTCCTTTATGCAATATAGTCATTAATTCTCTAATAATTGGTTTCTTAATCATTTCCTTTCCATCAGAAAGAATCCATTTTTCTTCCTCAGTTGGGATAGCTCATATTTCTCTCATTTCTTCTATTTCTTTCTTAGTAAATTAGGTTGTTATAGTGACTACTAGTAAGATAGGAGTGAGGTTAAGAAACTTAATTTCATCTTTTGAGGCAACTTCCTTGGCTTTTTCATCAGCCAGTCTATTACCAACTGCCTCAAAAGAGCTTCCTTGTTGATGACCATTCATATGTGTGACCACTATTTCTTTTCTTTTCTTTTCGAGTCAGTCTCACTCTGTTGCCCAGGCTGGAGTGCAGTGGCATGCTCATGGCCACTGCAGCCTCAGACTGCTGGGCTCAGGTGATCCTTCCACCTCAGCCTTACAAGTAGCCGGAACCACAGGCACACGCCACCACTCCTGGATAATTTTTTGATTTATTGTAGAGACGAGGTCTCACCATGTTGCTCTGGCTGGTCTTGAACCCCTGAGCTCGGGCAATCCTCTCACCTCCACCTCGCAAAGTGCTGGGATTACAGACTTGAGCCACTGCATCTGGCTCATGACCACTATTTCTTTCTTTTTTTTTTTTTAAACATATTTTTTATTCTAAAATCGTGGGGTACAATTAAGAGTTAGGTATACAAATATGCATCATTCAGTCACCCTTGTTGATAAGGGGTGTCCCCCATCCCCAGACAGATATTGACTATCGTTAATCCCACCTCCCTTCCCCACCCAGCCCCCCCCAAGGTTCCCCCCCCCGGGACTACGTTTGTTATAGTATTTCGATGTATGTTGAAGGTCTACTATGTAAGTGAGAATATGTGGTACTCAGATCTTTGTATCTGTGAGAGGTCACTCAGTATTATTGACTCTAGTTCCATCCAGTTTGCTGCGAAGTTCATGATTTTGTTCTTTTTTATGGCTGCGTAGTATTCCATCATGTATATGTACCACATTTTTTTAATCCAGACCTCTTTTGATGGACAGTATGGTTGATTCCAGGTTCTTGCTATTGTGAACAATGCTGTGATAAACATACATGTGCAGATATCTTTTTTATAGAGTGATTTGAGTTCTTCAGGGTATATTCCCAGTAGGGGGATTGCAAGGTCATATGGGAGGTTGATATTTAGAGCTTTTAGGAATTGCCACACTGTTTTCCATAGAGGTTGCACTAGTTTGCGCTCCCACCAACAGTGTAGGAGTGTCCCCTTTTCACCACACCCTCTCAAGCAACTGTTGTGTTTTGGGTTATTGATAGGTGTCATTCTGACTAGAGTTAGGTGGTATCTCAGTATGGTTTTGATTTGCATCTCCTTGATGATTAGTGAGGTTGAACATTTCTTCATGTGTATGTTGGCTGCTCGTATGTCTTCCTTTGAGAAGTGTCTGTTCATATCTTTTGCCCACTTTTTAAAGGGGTGGTTTGTTTTTTTCTTTTCAGCACGTTTGAGTTCCTTGAAGATCCATGATTTTAAGCCTTTGTCAGACCTGGAGTAGGCAAATACTTTTTCCCAGTCTGTGGGCTGTCTCCCTGCTCTCTTGATGGTTTCTTTGGCTTTGCAGAAGCTTGTCAGTTTAATGCGGTCCCACTCGTCTATCTTATCTCCTATGGCCTGTGGGTTTCGGGTTTTGTTCAGGAATTGGATGCCAGTTCCAATTTTCATAAGGGTATGTTCTTCATTTTCTAAGGTTCTTATGGTTTGAGGTTTTACATTTAGGTCTCTGATCCATTTAGAGTTAATTTTTATGTATGAGGACAGATAGGGGTCTTGTTTGAGTCTTCTGCATGTGGTCAGCCAGTTTTTCCAGTACCATGTACTGAATAGGTTCTCCTCTCCCCAGTGGCAGGTGGTGGAGGCTTTGTTGAAGATGAGTTGGTTGGGAAGTTTTTAGCTTCTGGAATCTCAATTCTATTCCATTGGTCTATATGCCTGTTTTTATACCAATACCAAGCTGTTTTGGTTATTGTAGCTTTATAGTAAAGTTTGAAGTCTGGTAATGTGATACCTCCTGCTTTGTTTTTTTTTTTTTTGCTGAGGATTGTTCAGGCTACTCTTGGTCATTTGTGTTTCCATGT
>CAUYQG010071262.1:0-31818 GCA_963574415.1 Tarsius wallacei | reverse complement strand
GCGGGCTCAGGTATTCCACTCACCTCAGCCTCCCAAGGCGCGGGATTACAGGCTGAGCCACGGAGCCCGGCTCCAAAGCTATGCTTTAATAAACATCCTAAACATTAAATTTTATGCAGATAATTTCTCAATCTTCACATTTTGAGTAAACTCTATATAGAACTATCCTCAATCTTCACATTTTGACATACTTTATGTTGAAAGTTGTTCTTCCATACTGAGTTGATCTAATAAACTTAGTATCTTTTCCTCAACGGATTTCCTTGGTAAACTTTCTGAAAGACTGTCTCTTACCCCATATACTATTGTCCTTGGAACTATAAGACAGATACTGTAATAATCAATTAATTAAACTATCTAATCAGACATTTCCTATAACGACACCCCCCCACACACAATCATATTACTTGGGGTTTACAAAACAGAAGTTTGTTTTCTAATTTGCTTTGGTAAGGAATAACATTCTGATAATTTGTAAGCATAAAAATTATTATAGTTATATTTACTTCAGAAAATAGAAATAACCTACCAAAAAGAACTATAACTTTATAGATGCTATCAAATATTAATTATTAGGTTAGGGAGACTAAGGTCACGTTTAATATGAAAACAGAACAAGTTTTTTGTGGTATAAATCTTATAATCACATAAGAGAAACACACCGTTTGTATTCTTCATCATCTATTTTGATATTGAACACTCTAACTGCGTTTGGTCTTCCAATTTCTATTTGATGATAGTTAAACAGTTTGAAGTGATGCCTCCTAGTATACAGTTAAACTAGAAATAAAAGAGAAGAGTTCTCTTGATTAGTGACTGTGCCAATTCACAATAACATGGACATACATACATCTATTTTTAACACAGCTGAGTATTTTCACCTTCTTCCTGCTCCACCAATCCCCCCCCAAAAAAGGGAAAAAACCCAAAAAAGTTGTTCTTAGACAAAATATCTGTTTTATTAAATGTTCTCCAAAGGAGCTGGCCAGTGTTACCAATTTCCTGTTAGTTTCAGAGAGAGAGAGAGAGAGAGAGAGAGAGAGAGAGAGAGAGGGAGAGAGAGCAGCATTAGTGGTTATAAACTAGAGGAACATGGCAACACAATGCAAAAAAACATACATGCAGGATAAATAGACAGTTACTATAATTTATGGAATAAAAAGATTGTGAGGGCAATCAACCTGAGAACAGAGTTTTAACACTGCCACAGGCAGTAGTTCTGTTTATACCTGAGTGTCCCTTTATCAAGAAATGTTCTAAAGGGAATAATTGGAGATAAGTAAAAATGCTCTAGGATTTTATAGGTGTAGTATTCCCTTTTTGAATATCTTAATAACTCATTTCTAATTCATAAGGTAAATAGAGGTCTGATTCTCTTTTGCAAGGTTTCAGTGGCACTAATTATTTCTGAAATTTCCAAGTGAGAAATCTCAAATAAAAGTTATAGGTGGTGCTCGTTAAATTTGTGTTTAAACAGATTCTTTAGCACCTTCAATGGTTCAAAATACACAGCATGCTGATTAGAGAACTGCAGTGCACAATGGGTGAGTCTCATAGAGCTTTAAAATTTCATATGCCTATTTCCTTTAGTTTGAAAGAACAAAAATAAAATAAATGATCAAATATACAACATATAAAAACAAACAAAATAAGCTCTCTTAAAAACAAACCTTAAAAATCTTTAAGTACTCTAGCAATAAAATATTTTGTACTTGGTAGTCTATTATATAGAACAAATGGAGAATTTTGAAATTGAAAGCCTTCTTTAGCTTCTGGTCAAATAAAATCTGTATTTATCTCACAAAAGTGTGGCATAATTATTTATTTTAAAAGATGCCTGTTAGTGAATAATATCCCCAAGCATATCAATTTATACTTGAAATGTTGTTGAGATAATTCTATTTGATCTCTGGATTCTTTAAGAAGTTGAATATCATCATAAATATTTTCAATTCCATGTTCATTCTGTAAGGAATAAAAGCATGTATTATAAGATGCAATGACCCTTACATAACTTATGTTGTTAAGAATATACTGTAAGTATAATTTATTTATTTTTTTCCATTCTTTTAAAAATATTTTATTTTGAAGGTGTGGGGTACAATTCAGAGTTAGCTATACAAATGTTCATTATGCAGGGACTTTTTTGATGAGGTGTGCCCATCCCTTACCCCCACCCGGCAGTTTCCCACTACTGCCAATCCCACATCTCCCCCTCGCTTGGCAGTTTCTAACTACCGCTAATCCCTTTCTTATAGTATTATTATAATTGTTCAAGTCCACTTATGAGTAAAACACGTTATTTGGGGTCATTCTATACTGTTTTATAAGGTTCCTTATTTGAGTGGATAACACTTTTATACTTAGTAATTTTTCTCCTTATTTTTATTATAAATACATAAAATATGTTAAGGAATATTCTACAAGACTGAATTATTAATTTAGTGATGACATAGCTCTTTTAGTATGAGTGACTTGAGATGCTTAATACCTTGATGTATTTTTTCTCTCCATTTAAAAAATAATTTTATATATATTACTGTTTTTATAAATATTATTCATTGTTTCTTCCTAAAAAGACAATAAGATCATCTTTAGATAAAGCAAACTTAAAATATTCTTGTATTCTTGGTCTTTGAATGCACTTAAAAATGCTTTACCCTGGAAGTTAAATTAATTGACTGTGTTGAAATTTAAAATTCTAGATAAAAATTATGACATGATAGAAAACAATATTATCATTAATTTCAGAAGAAATAAAAAAGATACTTTGTTTTTTTGTCTTTCTTCAACATAATATTTATAATGACAAACGGTAAGAAGTAAAATATAAGAATGTAGAATATCTATGTATCTATAAATCAATTGATCAAGTAATCTCTACCAATAATATAGCTTCTCTTTACATAGAATTCATTAGGCAATTTTTTAAATTGTAACCTGATTTAAGATGCCCTTATTAAAAAAAGAACTTGTGTGAATGTAAGTGAATGTACATATAAAATATCATTAGTTCAAACCTGGAAATTATAATATTAAAAATACCTAAGCATCAGAAATATATATATATATCATTAGATTCATAATGAAACTATTTTACAATTATAGCCTATGACAGGTACTATCATATAACAAGGCTGGGCATGTGGCTCAAGCCTATAATCCCAGCACTTTGGGAGGCCAAGGCAAGAGGATTGCCTAAGCCTAAGGGTTCGAGACCAGCCTAGGCAACTTGGTGAGACCTCGTCCTACAATAAATCAAAAAATCAGCTAGGCATGGTGGCACATGCCTGTGGTTCCAGCCACTTGGGAGGCTGAGGCAGAAAGATGGCCTGAGTCCAGCAGGTCGAGGCTGCTGTGGCTGTGAGTGTGCCACTGCACTCCAGCCTGGGTAACAGAGTAAGACTCCAACTCAAAAAAAAAAAAAATTCATATAACAGTCTGAAAAACAATTTTAAAAAGTTGCATCATATCTAGTATATTTAATGTAGATCTTTGAATGAGATATTGAAACAGAAGTATACATTATGAATATATTTGATGTCAAAATAAATTATATTCTTTCTAATCTATTATTATCACATCATGTGTGGAGCATTATCATGGCCTTTTATGCAGAATCTCTGTTTCTAAATTCTTTTGAAAATAATTTTTTGGGGCAAGAAAATCTCACTATATCACTTTGACCAGCCTCAAACTCCTGAGCTCAAGGAATCCTCCTAACTTAGCCTCCCTGAGTAACTGGAACTACAGACCTATGCCACTGCAATGAGCTAGATTTTTTAAATGACTTCCCCTTTGTCACACTTATCAGTGATTCTAATAAAACCATTTCGAATTCATATGCAACATATTAAACAACACACCATTACCCATAAAGCAGTAATATCTAGCATTTATCAAGAGTCTATTATGTATCAAATACTGTCCTAAAGTAATTTTGAGTAATCTGGAGCACTTCTGTGTCATCTTCAAGATGGTGGTAGGGTGCCTGTTTAGTCTACTCCAGTGGGACTATACCTCTGGCTTCCTTGCTGCACTCCATCTGCAGCACTCACTGCCAGTGTCTGGCCTGGCACTGAGGTGGTCAGGCAGTCTGGCAATGGCCACTGCTCTTGGCAGTTTCTCCCAGGGAAAAGGTTTATTGATTTTAGAAAATGAATCTCGGTTTTTGCATCCTGGGAGGTGCTATGGTCCAAGCCGAGCACTTGCTGGCACCAGTCGC
This sequence comes from Tarsius wallacei, assembly GCA_963574415.1. Lineage (NCBI taxonomy): Eukaryota > Metazoa > Chordata > Mammalia > Primates > Tarsiidae > Tarsius > Tarsius wallacei. Next base: position 27,593 of record CAUYQG010071262.1, on the reverse strand, counting down.
TTCACCAGGAAAGGCCTTGCCACTTGCTCCAGAGTCCCCATTCAGTCAGCCACTCACATGCCCACTTACAAACAGACACACATGAAAATCTATCCACACACTCATTCACTCACACAGGGACCCACACAGTCTGACTGGCTCTGCCATCATCTTTTTTCTCTTATCTGATTCTTGAAAGCACTGGCAGCATCATTAGAGGCAAGTCAAACTGGCTTCATGGTGTTATTTTAGGTTTCCAGTATTGCACTAAACACAATAAAAAATACACACAAAAAATGCAATAAATCGCTTTTTACTGTGATACCTTCACTGTGATAAATAATTTACTGGAGACACACACTGCTCATGTGGTGATGATTAGCGTTGCACAGCTTTTTAAGTGAGTACTTGCAACACTTGAGCTCAACACAATAGAAAGAGAAGGTCACTACAAAAATTAGTATACTAGTTATTATATTGATATACTACAGTATATACTACAGTAATTTTATGTAGTTATGATTTAATACTGCATCACTACATTTATTCACATCTCTCTCAGCTGCAAATAGTACCATGTGTGGTCTATATTTGACTAAATTTTGATAAATTTTAACTTTTTATAATAGCTTTGTGTATATTTTATAATAGCAAATGATTAAAATAGACTGATATTTACATATATTTTATATATTTATGGCATATCTAATGTTTTAAAATTTTATCAATATTTCTTGGCTGTGCAGTTTGACTCTTCAAACGGTGGCAAATCTCAAAAAATGTTTTCAACATATTTATCAAAATAAATCCATGTGTGTATGTACACACATTTTCCTTACCCAGTCGACCATGGATGGGCACTTAGATTGGTTCCATGTTTCTGATATTGTGGATGGTGTCACATTAAGCATGAGCATGCAGTTTGTCTTTTTGATAAAGTGATGTGTGCTGTTTTGTGTATACATTCAATAGTCTGACCTTTCTCTCTTGCTTTCTTTATGACTTGTTCTTTTATACCTACTTTGTAAAAGTGAATTATTATGTGTCTATAGGTTGAAATTCTCATTTGATGTCATTCGGGAGTTCCGTGAATCTCCTGTGTCTGGATAGTAGCATCTCTGGTAAGATGGGGAAAGTTTTATTGGATAACCTCCTGGAATACTTATTCTGAGGTATTCTTCATCTCCCTTTCTTCTTCTGGGATACCAATCAGGCCTCTTGATATACTTACACATCTCTTGGAGGCTTTGTTCTTTCTTTCTGAGTTTTCTTTCTATGTTTTTAACAGATTGGATTAATCCATGCTTTGGTCTTTAAGCTCTGAGATTTTTTCTCCTGCTTGGTTAATTCTGCTTTTCATGCTTGTCATCTTGTTATTTGTTTCCTGGATAAAGTTTTGTATGGCCAAAATCTCTGTTATAAGTTCTTTCAGTGTTGCATCTTATCTCTTTTGAGTCTTATGTACTCCTTCCATCCACTCCCAAATCCCTGTTGTATTCTGAGGCCAATCGTTGGTGATTTCCATTGTTTGAGCTCTTTGGTCTGATTTTTCAGGTGTTGTCTCTTTGGTACACTGGAAATTACCTATGTTCTCCCACTGATTTTTCCTTACTTGTGATAGATCTTTCTTTTATCTTTAATTCCATTATTCAGTGGCAGTGGGAGGGGCTTTCACTTCTGTCATTTGCCCAGCCCTCTCTTCTTCTCTGATCAGAACCTCCAAATTTGTTCTGAAACAAGGCTGGAGGAGGGGAGTTTTGCTGTTTCTTGTAGTTTTGAGAGTTGAATAGAGTAGAAAGTGGGAAGTTCAGATTCAGAAACTTCTTGCAAGTTACATTGTTCATTGGCTAGGGTATGGGCCTCCTGAGACCTACTGCCCATCAACACTCTATATGATGATGCAGTGAGTATGTGTGTATACCCCCTGAGTCCAAGATAAAGTAACAGTAATAAGGAGAACAGAGTAATGTAGAAGGAAATAGAACAGACAAAAATAATTTTAAAAGAAAAACAAAAGTAAAAACAAGAACAAAAACAAAGAGACAAAGACAAAAAGAAAACAAAAAACAAACACAAAAAAACACAAGAAAACAGGAAACCAAACACACACACACACACACACACCAAAAAAAGAGGAAATTTTTTTTTAAAGGTAGGGAAAATGCAAATCAAATCTCCACACACACATCTACACACAAACTAAACCAAAATAAAAGAATAACATTAAAAAAAGAAAAAAGGGGGGTAATGCAAATTGAACCCTTACATACACATTCACATACACACACGCACACACACACACACACACACACAAAACCCAAACAAAAGAAACAAAAAAACTTTTTAAATTCCTGGGCACTAACTACCCTCTTGTAGCAAGTTCTGTAATTATTCTCAGCTCCTCACAGGTAAGCCATCTTCTGCAGCATTGTGGGCTCATTCACAACCTCCCTGGCATGAGGCTCAGAGGGGTCAGAGGGAACAGTGGGAGTGGGTGAGATGTCAGTCCTCCTCTCCCACTCTCATAAGGTCAGGGGGATCCCTTCTGGTGGGGAGGTGTGGGGCTGTCTCCTCCCCAGGTGGGGGTGATGGATGTCCCAGCCAGGCTTATCCCAGAGTAGAATTCCCCTAGTGCAACTCTCGTCTAGGATCTGCCTGGGTTCGCCCCTATGAGTCATGATCCAGCCAATTGGGTCTGACATTCAGAGTATTGCTGGGGAGGAAGGGGTTGGGTCAGCCCAGGACTCACCACTGATCTCTTGGCATGTCTTCCTTGTCCTTTTCTAGTCGAACCCTTTGTCCCATAGCTGAGTCAGGGTAGGGGGTAGGGCATCTGAGATTCCACACTCATTCTTTCCCTTCAAAGTCTGTGCTTTCAGGATATTCCCTCTGGATCATGATCAACCCCAGAGTAGTTAACCCACCGGTCACAGACAATGGGTCTGTGACTCAATGGTAAGCAAGCCAGAGCACTTCACTGCCTAGTTTTCAAGATAGTGGCAGGGTGACCATTTAGTCTTCTCCAGTGGGACTCTGCCTCTGATTGCCTCGTTGTGCTCCCCCGGTGGCCTCCACTGCCAGTATCCAGTTTGGCACTGCAGTGGTCAGGCAGTCTGGCAACAGTAGTTACTCCCAGCAGCTTCTTTCCAGGATGGGCTTTATTAATTTTAGAAAATGGCACTCAGTTTCTGCACCCTGGGAAGCACTAGGGTCCAAGCAAAGCAGCTGTGGCACCAGCTGCTGCACCAGGAGATTCCTGGCTACTTACTCCTGAGTCCCCACTCATACACATTTACACATAGACACACATGAAAATTTGCCTGTACACTCACTCACACAGGGGCTCACACAGTCCAACTGGCTCTGCTGACATCTTTCCCCTCCTCAGCATTAATAATAAATGTTAATACATCTTGAGCATCCACTACATTCCAGACACTGTGCTAAGCCCTATAAATATATTACCTCATTTAATTTTCAAAGCAATCCTTGGAAGCATGTTATATATTTATCTTTTGTCATACAAGACCAATGACTGAATAATTTAGTAAGTTTCCGAAAACCACACAAATAGTAAATGTTACAGCCAAGGTATGAATTGACATAGTCTGTTTCCAGATTTCCATTCTCCATCACTTCATCTTATTATCTACAATGATAGAAGAAAATTAATCCAATACAGAGGCATTACTACAAACTTAATATTTGTGTGCTTTCAAAATTCGTAAAATCATAAACCCTAATCCCCAACTTGATAGCATCTGGAGGCAGAGTCTTTGTTAGGTAGTTTGGGCTATGATTGTGAAGCCATACACGTCCTTATATGGAAAGACGTGTGTTCTTTCTCTCTCCACAGCATCTCTCTGCCCTGTGAGGATAATTTATAAACCAGGAGGAGGGCTTTCATAAGAACCCAACCACATAGGCACCTTATCTTAGGCCTCCAATCTCCATAACTGTTTATGACCTCCTGTCTGTAGTATTGTTGTAGCAGACTGAATTGCCTCAGACAGGTATTGGCTCTGACAATAATGACAAACCATCAGTACATCCTTTACACCTTCTTCCTTTTCATCTAAATTACTTATCCTTCTAGTATCTTTAATTTTGTGAAATTTTATGTATAAGTCTCATTCTATTAAAAATCTAATTCACAGATTAAATCATTAAGTTCTATAATAGAAACAGGAGGAGATGAGACTAAAAAAATTAATCAAAAGGGAAAACTTGATGACTTTGCACGCCCTGTCAAGATGTTTAAGCAATGTTCTATCAGTAAACTTTTATTGTCCACACTGGAGAGTATAGGTTTTGTGCCTTGATTACCCAATAGGAACATCTTGCTGGTATACAACTTTTAGCCAAATATGAAATTTTAAATGTTTTAAATCCTAAGTAATGTATGACATTTATATATTTTTGAGATTTTCTATACTTACATGTTTTCTTCTCATATAAGAATATATCTTTTTTTTTTAAGATGTGGGATATATTCTTATGTAAGAATAATAAAAATTTTCAAAGATCACTATAAATGGCATGTTGGGAATGGGTGGCACCAGGCTTTGTTCCCTGGCACTGCAGGGTTATGAGTTATGCCTATATAATTCATCTCTTCAAAAATTATTTACTGAACACTTGTCATGTGCCAAACACTATTTTATAATTGGTGACACAGCAGAAACAAAATAAAAAACCGGTTCTTATGCCTTATATGTTTTCTGCTCTTAATGCCCCTATTATGGCATACTTTGAAAAACTATGGGTAATGCCTTTGTTGGGGTTGCTATCACAAAGTACTTTGGATGACTTACAAAAAACAGAAATTTATTTCTCATATTCTGAAGACCGAGAGTCTGAGACAAGGGTGCCAGCATAGAGGACTACTGAGCCAGCTACTAAGGATTCTCACTTGGATTGCAGACTGCTATCTTTTTGTTGTATCCTGATATGGTGGAAAGAGGGCAAGAGCATTCATTTCATCCATGAGAGCTCCATCCTCATGACTTGATCATCTCCCAAAGGCTCCACCTTGTAATATTATCACATGGGAGATTAGGATTTCATATATGAGTTTTGGGGAGGACACAGACATTTAGACTGTAACAGGCAAAGTATGTATGCTTTAGAAAGAATTTTATAGAAAGGCAGCAGGAGCATATGAGTTCTGACAATTATGATCACAAACTCATCTTAGAAAAAGTGCTACATAGCTTATTACTGAATATCACTATCGTCACCCTAAAAATGTTCCCTTTGGGAAGCTATGCACCAACTCCCATGCCTAGTCCACTTGTCAAAGCAATTTGGAACTCTTTCTGAAATGGTCATCAGAGCCGTCGTCATATACCCTTGATGTCTTGGATGTTGTCAAACGTCTTCCTTTCAATATTCCCTTTATCTTTAGATAAAGAAAAAAGCCATTGGGGGCCAGATCAGGTGAGTAGGGAGGGTGTTCCAATACAGTTATTTGTACAGTGCTGCCAATGTAAGCATACGTGGCGAGTTTACAAACTTAATTGTCAGACCTCAACAATTAACAATGGCAGCTCTAATGACCATTCCAGAAAAAAGAGCTTCAAAATTGCTTTGATGGGTGGACTAGGTGCTGGCATTGATGCATAGCTTCTCAAGGGGAGTACTTTGAAGGTGACTGTAGTGATAATTAGCAGTGAGGTATGTGGCATTTTTTCTATGACAATTCACAAACCTAACTGTCATACTTCATATGTGAAGAAACTAGACAAGGGTTTACTGCAGTAATCCAAGTGTGATGGACCCTGGACTAAGCACATGAGAGTGGATGTAGAGATCATTTGAAATGTATTTTGCAAATAGAATTAACTTCCATTGATAACAGATTCAATTTAGGAGTGAGAAGAGAAAGAAACAATTTCTGGGGTTCAGGCCTGAGAAGTTTGAAAGGAGTCATTCCATTTCCTGAGATCTAAAATATTGGAGAAAGATTAAGAAAATTTGGAAAAGATTATGTTTGAGATGTCTAAAAGCATCTTTGATAAGTGGTTAGTTACATAAAGTGTTGAGAGGTGAAGGCTAGCAATAAAAATATAAAATGTTTCACATGTAGTCAGTATATAAAGTGGCAAGAGTGGTAGAGATTGATTAATGGAGAAGATACTGCTCTTGGGTCATCTAATTCCCAGTTACCAGGCAGGGCACCCATTACCCAAAGTTGTAGGTGTTGGATGCTAATGACCCACAGTTACTCGCCTTCCTCGGAACATTGTTCTGACCAGAGCTACATCTTCCTGCCACTCATGGGATATCACACGTCTGCCCCATGAAGAGTGGTCTACAGTCAGTGACTAATTGATATAGGAATACAAACACCCAGCCCCCTTGCCTCAAATGGTCTATAGTCAGGGTTCTCCACAGAAACAGAACTAACAGAATATAGAGAGAGAGATACAGAAAGAAATTTTACAAGAGAATGGGTCACATGATTATGAGGACTGAGAAGTCTCATGATCTAATTTCTGCAAACTGGAGCTCCAGGAAAGTCAGTGGTGTAGTTCCTGTTCAAACCCAAAGACCTAAGATTCAGGGTTCCGGTGCTGGAAGTCTCAGTCTGAGTCCAAAGGCATGAGACCCAGAGGGCTGATGTCCAAGGACAGGAGAAGATGGATGTCAGTTAATGAGCGAGAGTAAATTCATTTTTCTTCTGCCTTTTCATTCTATTTAGGTTCTCAACAAATGGATGATGCCATCTTCATTATTCAGCTTACAGATTCAAATGCTCAGCTCCTCCAGAATGTCCTCACAGACTCATGCAGAAATAAAAATAACTTTAACAACTCTTTGGACATTATTTAACCCAGTCAAGTTGACATATAAATTTAACCATTACCACGGGGAACAATTCTGAGCTATCATTTATATTTCAAAGATTTCTCTGAGATCAGGCTGACTGCTAGACCTCAGACGCAGGCATGTATTTGTTTAACTTCTTCTATGTGCTATCTTGCTTTCTTTACTTTCTTACAAAATTCTCCTTAGAGAGTTTGCCAATATAAGTTTTGTCTACAAATCCCATTCTCAATGTCCACCTTAGCAGGACTTGTTCAAGACAACTAGGAAGAAAGTACAGAAGAGAATTGGTTGATGGAAACATCTACAGGGAGCAGGTATATAATGCAGATGAGTGAAGGGAATGGAGATCTGTGGGGAATCAGAGTTCTGAACTTGAAAAGAAGTTTCAGTGGTCTTTAAGACAAAAAAAATTTACTGATCTGAATAGATAAAATTGGCAGTGATATGTGCATACAATTACTTTGAGAAACTTGTCTCTGGCAGAGAATAAAGAAATAAGTCTCTAGGAGATGTAGTATCTCTGGGCACTATTTATTTTTCTTTTGAGTTTGGTTAATTAAGATTTTATGTTGATTTATTTATTGTTGGTGTCTTTGTATGTATGTTACATACTCCACATATTGGATTATCTAGATAATATTTGAATTTGGAGAGAATCAAGAAGAGAGGGAGAACTTATAGGCACAGGAGGCTAATGTTGTAAGCATGGGAGAAGTGGAGTCTCTAATAAATCAGGAAGTCATGGGATACAGAAATATGAAGAGATTAGATGTTGTTTGTTTTTATAAATATACAGATCTCAGTATCTTTTTCTATAATCCCAGACTCTAACTTTTGTTTATTTCATCATTCCTCTTCAAGTTACCTCAACTCAAGAGATTACAATTTTGATAAATTTTAAAAAACTTCCTTTTTGGAATACAGGCAAATAGAAAAGACCTACAAGTCTATGAGATTCCTGTTAAATGAGACAGAGTCTATTCCTCGGTTTTCTCCAGGTTCAGAAAATTCCCTGGCAGAGAGCACATATTTGATAAGTGTTTGGTAAATTATTAGCAAAATTTATTAACTGTTACAATGAGAAAAGATTTCTCTCTCCCTCTCTCTCTTTTTCTCTTGCTCTTCCCATTCTCCCTGAAGCTTTTCAGCCCTACTCACATTGCATGTCTCCCAGTTGCTCTCCTCTCACTTCATCATGAGACTCCTAGAACTAGAACTATTTCTCTCTTTTATTTTACACTTATGCACACACACACACACAGAGAGAGAGAGAGAGAGAGAGAGAGAGAGAAAACCCATATTCTTCATCTACCACACTTCTACTCACTACTTATCCTTTAGACACACTTATTTGAGGAAAGTTTCATCCTCCAACAACCTATAATTCTAAAATATCTTATACTATTCCAAAAATAACAAATATCAACCTGTATTATAACTGCAGTTTAACAGTATCCTCCCAGACAGACTGTATATCCAAGAGAAGAGAGAACATTGCCAAATTGCACATCTGTATACCTCTGATGTTCAGATGATAGTCTTATATAGCAAGTAAGCACTCCACAAATACTTGTGTAATTAAACCAAATTGAATCGGAAGAACCAATAATTTCATTGGTTATGCAAATGCAAATATAAAGACACAGAAGAGAAAGAGGCCTCACTAGAAGCCCAAACCTCACCTTTACAAAATTTACCTATGTAGCAAATCCTCACATGTACTCCATTCGAAACTAAAAAAAAAAAAGAGGAGAAAAAGTATTGCAATGAACAAATATGAATAAAACCAAATTACCTATACAAGATCATATGATATTATTTTGTAAATGAATGTTACTGGAAATATGTGGAATTATTAAAATAGACAATTTCAAATGAAAAAGCAAAAACTTTGAGATACCTGTTGCTCAATCCAGATCCTGCAGATGGTTTTCTAAAGTAATTTGAAATTTAACTGTGAGTCAGAATTATTCAGTTTGATAACATCTATGAGATGATGGATGGAGGAGAAATTGCTAGAGCATGGGGCAGTCCAGGAGGTTGAGTGGCTCTGGGGATGGATTCCTCAATAGAATCCACAGCACCAGAATCAACCACCATAAGAAGGAGGCAGCAATTGTAACAATACCACAATACCCACAGCCCAGGCCATCATAATTGTTGCTTAATAGCACCTGGTTTCAGAAGTGGAGGGTTAACTCAAAGAATGGATTTTGTTTCTTGAGTTTAAATGTGCTTTCTGTAGTGGGTATAGAAAACCACAGACATGCTTGGCTTCTAAGTGTTATGTCTGAATAATCCATCATTTCTACATTATTGTTTCCTTCCTTTAATCATTTCATCATATATGTATTGTGCCACCCTGACATCCTAATGTGATCTTTATTATGATATGTTCATATATTATTTTCTCACGTGAAAAACCACAAACTACTTTAGAGCACAGATGCTATCTTATGTACCACTAGACCACACTGCAGTCTCAAAACATCTGGCTTATAGTAGGCACTTAAATACTTCTTGAATGAATTAATGCATGGATGTGTGAATAATGAATAACTGAATGAAGAAATTTTCACAGGAAATGAATTGATTGCCCAAATGTTTTTAATCAAAAAGAATTATTTATACTAGGTAATTCAATATAACTAATTTCTGTAGTAAAATTCTACCACGTAAATCATTTACCGGCAATGTGATTATTTTCCTCTTTTAAAGTTTTGGTCATTTAGACTTCAAATTTTAAATTCATCCCCAGTTTCACAGCATTAAATATATTCTGAAATCCAATTTTAAGCAGACAGTTTGCTAGTAATATCTGAGATCCCAGAGGCAGTTTATAGCTTGGGACACTTATGTTTAGGTAGAAGGATAAACATGCAAAGCTTTGTCTGGCAAACAGTTTTGTTGTATTGGTATCAAAATTGTTCTACAACCAAAAGATTATTCTTCACTCTTTATTTTGCCAAGTATTGATTACTTGGCATGAATTCCACCTATGTGACCTTAATCATTCCAGACATTTAAGGATTAATCAAAGACCGTGATGGCCAACATCCTTTATGAGATTGTGATATACACATAATTTATACGTAGGCTTCCAGTAATGCTGACAATGTTCTGTCACTCAAAAGCGTCATTATTATTGTTGTGAGTTATGGTCATTTTTTATTTGAAAAATAACGCATTTAGATAAGCATATTATATCGTGCTCCTGGACCTTAGTACCAGGAGAAAAATAAGAAGTAGGCATTTGGGTAAATGTGATTAAACAACTTAGATACCTCAGTAAGCTTTAAGCATATTTACATAAAAATAATTGGAAAAATATTTTTTAAATTTTCAGAAAAAAAGATAATTCCCTTTAAACATGAAAGTATTTCTTAGTATTTTAATGACTAATAATTGGCACGCACACACACACGCAAAAATAAATGCCTTGGACCAAGATAAATATAATTTTTGCTTAAAATGTGTCCAATAATTTTAATCTAAGCTGTTTTCTGCTGATTTCTTAAAGAAACATTCCTTTCGATTCCAATATTCTGGTCAGAGTACAGATTCCTTTTCAACCTTGTTACTATATTTACATCACCAAATTTGACTTTCTTTCTTGCAAGCAACTTCTCCAGAGGCATCCAAACTCAAAGGTCTTACTGAATTTATTCATAGAGCCCTTTCAGTCTGATGTCTTCTTCAGCAGCCTCAATGACAAGACAGCTCATTCTGGCAATTTTAAAAAAGGGTGCTTTGATTTAAGAAGTAGGATGCATGAAATATTAGGTATATGTGTGCACTATATTGTTTATAAGCATAATGGCACAGTCTCTTAGGCATTTCACAAAAATGTAGTTCTATCACATTCTGTCATTAATGATACATCAAGTCCAAAGTCATTTATCACTTGGCATAGGAACAATGATAGCAAAGTTGGCATGTCTGGTAAAATGAATCTCTCTATTCCACTGGCTTTGAATTTATTAAACATTTTTATCAATGTCCAGAACTACTAAGGAACTAAGATTTGTTAGGCACTGTTTTATATCTTAGCTCATTAAAATGTCACAAAATCCTAAGAGATACACATATCCTCAATTTTGCAGATCAAACAATTGGGGCAAAAAGAAGTTGAATAATTGGCCAAAAGTTTCACAAAAAAGCAGAAGTATAACGGTTCAAATTCAAATTTGCCCAGCTGTGAATACTGGCTATGTGTTTTACAAATATAAATAAAAATTGTTTTGTCTATGCTTTTTACTTTAAAAAAAATTCTACTACCGTTGACATCACTTTCCCTTCCTGAGGAAAAATTAAAAGTTAAAATATTTGATTTTTTTTTTCAGTACACTGCTTAGTCCAAACAAGAACACAATGTGCCTTGGAATTTACTTCACTAACCCCTTATGAAGAATGACCTTAGGGTAATACCAGATTTTTTTCCCTAAGACATTCTATAAAAACACACTAAAAATCACCTTCAAATAAGAGAGTACCACTCTGGGCATGAGTAAATAGGGATTATAAGCAAGCTGGCCAGCTATAAAACCATGAAACAGCCTGTGAGGCTTTTCAGATCTCCTACTAATGAGCTGAAGAACAATAATCAAAAGGATGTGAAATAGGAAACACAAATTATGGCCACAGAGATGCTCAATATGACATGATGCAGCAGAACTACAACCTGACAGAAAAGATCCAAAGACCAAGAATGAGGATACATAAGAAAAAAATGGAGCTACTGTTTTGGACTATAGCATTGGTTATGCTATGACTTAAATGAGATTGAAAGTTTACCATTACTAGGAATCATTGATATCACTTATTGCTGCAGAGTCATGCAGAACCTAGTTCTTAACCACACATGCTCTGTGGAAAACAGCTGTTATTCCTGCATTGGTAATTTTTCATTGATCTGTTCATTCATTCATTTTGGAGCCATGTCTTTGTTACAGGCACTCTGTTAAGTGCTGAGAATTAAAAAAATAAATTAAGTAAGACAAGAGACTGAAAGTGTTCATACTTACTATTTATATTTCCTGTTTGCATATCTATGTCCTCACATACACTATTTTATCCACCTGGACTGATTTCCCATCTTGACTTCTTCTGGCTGCTTCATCATCATAGAAAACTCTGCTTATGTGTCCCTGCCCCCAGGATGATTCACCCTCTCTTCATTCTAATGATCATCTTTTATGTTTCCATAACACCCCTGCGGTCCTCTCTCTCTCTTATCACTTGCAGGTAATACAGACTCACCTGTCTAACTGATTCTCTAGGTTCTAAGTTTCTCAGAGTAGGAGTTATGTTTTACTTCTCTTTTTAAGTAGATGTTCCATTTACATGAATAAATTAATACATTCTATTGGGTAGATCTAAAATCGATTGCTAAAATAAACCCTAAGTCATGTAATAAATTAATGGAATAGTTTTGCAAGTGATGAGTGGAGAGATCATCTAGGTCTGCCTGACATGACTAAATAGGTTGTGTGGGAGGCAGACAATGCCATGCAAGTGGAGATATCACAGTTGACTTAGATACAGACTGGCAGATAGGTAGAAGATACATTCTCACAGACTGCTTGAGTTATCCACAGACAAGAAAGTCTAAGGATACATGCCATGGTCAGCAAATTTTTAGTAGGAAAACAGGATAAAATGGCTGTTGGTATATGAAGGAGTAGCATAAAATGGCATTCAACACTAACCCAGGGACTATATAATGAAGAAATATTAAGTCCTGCTTATAAGATCAGATTTTGTGTATTAAGTGACGAAGCCAAAGACCAAGAACAGACCTCCAGCTGACAGAAGAATAATCTTATGGGTAGACTAATAGAAATCACTATAAAAACAAAGGAATCAAATCAAAAAAAATTTTTTAAGCATACAAAAGAAGCCAAAAAGTGAAGTGTTCATTAGCACCAAATGCCAGAAAGAGGGGAAATGTAAGACATGTCAAGAAGATTGAGCAATTAGTAAGTCATCAATAACCTAAATGAGAACAATTCTTGGATTATAATGAGAGGAAGAGACAGGCTAGAGTGGATTGAAGACTGAGTGGGAAGCATCAGAGACAACTATGTAAAACCTTAGATTCAAAAGAAGTTTAGACAAAGGTAGCCAGGAGTTATCTGCTGTTGAGACAGACTTTTTAACTTCAAAAGACTTAAGCATGTTTATAGACTAAGGAGAAGGTGTCAGTGGAAAAAGGAAAGCTGAAAATACAGTAGACAGAAAGGATAATTTATCAAGCAAGGCATTAAAGGAGATGGCATTTAAAGCAAAGTGGAAGAATGATTTTTTGGACAGGAGGAAGGATATTATTTTTTCTGAGACAAGATAAAAGACTAAAAGACAGGTGCAAGTGTAGATAAGTGTGTGGGAAGGGAGTTGATAGAGTTTTTCCCCGACAGATTCTCTTTTCTCCATGATATAAGAGGCAAGTGTTACAGGCAGAGGAGGGCAGAAGGCAGAAGTAAGCTGAACAAGAGGCTTTAGGGATAATGGTGAAGGGATGGACTAGCTGCACTGAAGGTAAGAAAGAAAGAAACCTGAAATCAAGTGAAAGGATTACCAAATAGCACTGATGACTCAACCAAAATGAGAAGCCTGTAAATGTGTGATGACAACATTCCACATGGTTCTGAGATTTCTCAGGCAGCAGTGAGGAGCCCAAGTTTGAAGAAGAGAAGACTTGAATTAATGTACAGATGAAGACTTGCAGGATAGAGGGATTGAAGGAAAAGAGTGCTTGCTGAAAAAAGTGTGATTGATGAGACAAACAGTATAGATATGGGGTCATATAATTCATTGTCCAAGTTAGTACACATGGATATTAAAGGTACACTATTACTAACAATGCCAGGACACTGGATATAAACTATAGTACACACAGTACATTAAGTGAAGAACATGAAAGATTTTAAGAAGATGGTGTGGGGCTAAGGTGTCATCAATCTTGAGTATGATTATTAAAATGCATAGCTATAATAAAGTTGTGAATAACTGGAAGAATTAGAAATTTGGGGGTCATTTTTAGAAAAGGAGCACTGGTTTATATTAAGTGTAGATCAGGGAATAATTTGCTAAAGTAGAGCTGAGGTAATTGTGGAATTCTGAGACTAGAGTGCTTAAATTGGTGGTCTACATGATCATTGAATAAACTAAATGTGAGAATATGATTTGGAGCCAGGAACCAATGTCTTTAAAGTATTTGGGTTAGAGACTGTGAAGGTGCCAGATGACACATATCAGAAAGTGTGGGAAGATGCTGGATCAAAAAAGTAAAGACGTAAGGAACCTAGGAGGAAAGTCTGATAGTGTCCAATGACGGAAGAGTCATCTTTGTTTTCTGCAGGGCAACCCAAACATAGATACCAGCTTAAACCATCTGCTAAGCACAGAGAACGCAAAGGCAATTAGCCAAATAAGATAGCCCTATCCCTTACCACTCCCTCCTCCCTACAATTGGACAGAATATAGGGTAAAGAAAGCAGCTTGTCTGCAGTTGAAGAGGTAAATATTAAAACTAGGGAACAGAATGACCACTATTTATCCTCCTCTTTTACTGTAGGTTGCTGATCTATTTCACCTGGGCAATTGTTTGTTTTTTTTTACACGTGTGCCTTGCTTTTCTTATCCATAAAATGAGAATGATATTTGAATGTGCTTAATGGGATTACAGAAAATATTAAGTGAGTTTATAGATATATTATGCAATAGGTGTTAGCATTTATCATCATCATTTTTTCATTATATGTTGAGCATGGAATCTAGAAGGCTTTCCTTCTCTCTAGCCTAAAGTTTTTCCAGTACTACTCACAAGGGAACTGCATTAAAATGGGTTATGAATACCCAGAGACATTGTAGAAAGGGCTGAAAGAAAGGCAGCAAGAAGAGAATAGAGTAGATGAAGAAGAAGCAGAGAGCAGACAGAGCACTTCAGGCCCTGACACCTGGAAGATTTACTCTTTGAGTGGACAGTAACAAAGCTGCCACATGAGCAGATTGCTACCCACATTGCAGGAGTATTTGGATGAAACTTTCATCAGACCAGCATCTACAGCTGCACATGAAGGTAAAAGTGTGGTGAATTATATTATGGTTCCCAAGTATTTTTTCCCATTATCTCTGTAAGAAAATTACACGTTCCCGCATCCAATGATGTTGGGCTTGCTGTGTGATATGTTCGGTTAAGTAATATGAACAGTGGTTATACCATATCACAGACCCTTTCAGAGACATTATAAGTTTTGCCAGCAATCCTGCCTTCCTCTGTGCTACAAAATGTCCTCAAATGGAGCTGTTCCTTATGCCTGGAACTCAGAAAGAAAAACATGAAGAGTAGACCCATATCAGCTTACACAAACATGGAACATCAGTGAAATATAATGACTTATTTTTGTAATCTGCTGTGATTTAAAATTGTCACTTCAGCAAAGCTGTCTATACAGAAATTGTTACAAGAAGTAGCATGTTTATATATATATATATATATATATATATATATATATATATATATATAAAACAAACTTTGTAATTGCTTTTGGATTAAGAAGGTGGGCATGGGAGACAACTCTCAGTGGAGGGTGGGAAAATGTTGATCTATCTTATATAGTGTAAAATATTTGGTAAAGCTATTGTTTGCAATAATTTAGAAAACAGGATATAAGCTTCTGGTTTCAGATGAACAGATCATGGAGGAGAATGCATTACTGTGCCTTGTCATTTTCTTCTAGAAATAGTTCATGAATTATTAAAAATAAAAGCATTAAAAACTTTATGTAATTAATTTTATTTTTATTTCAAAAATAAAATTTTTTCTTCACTATTATTTCATGTGATATTGTGCTCTCAAGAGAAATGAGAATGAATAGGATACATATATATATATACCTTAGCATCTTTGAAAAATCGTATTGAATTTTAAAATTCTAAGAAACAAGATTGTAAGAAAAAGAAATAAGTAAAAACCAACATTCATTCTGTGCATGTCAGCTCATACAGAGAGAAAAACTGTTAGTATCAATAAGTGGAGTCTCTTACTTTGTAAGTACTATTATGGTTCTTATTTTTTCTGGTAATGTGTTTTAATTTTAATTCAGATAAACATTTAAGGCTGATTTGTAAGTTAGTTATCTGTTTTACATAAATATAATTTATCATTTGTAAAATATTAGAGATTTGTCTTATAAAAAATGAGAAAAGAAACAAAAAGGAAATAAAACCTTTACATATCCCATATCCAACAATAATCAATGCTGACATTTTGATGTATAGTCTTTTTGCATTTTCTATTTATATTTCAGCACATTTTGAAATTATTTTGTATATATACTTTTAGGCTGGACTTTTAACTTGGTATTATTTAAATAGTACTTTCTAATGTCATCAGCATTTAAATCTTAAATAATCATTTAAGATTTCAAACATATTTTATGACTTCATGACTTTTAAATCAGTCCTATATTGTGCAACATCATTATGTCTCAAACAAAAAGGAAATATCCCTTTAGTAACAATACTTACTATCATCATGTTGAACCATGTTTTTCTCCTTCATTTAAACCGATGAACATCTGTGACAATTTTCTGTTTTTGATTAGCATGCTGCTCCAAGATGTGCATGTCCTTTTCCCAAAAGATAGAAAACTTTGGAGAAGACAATGTAACATCTGCAGATTATCTTTTTTTTTTCTGTTAAAGTATCTTAAAGATACTCTTTAGAATGCCAAATGAAGTAAGATAGTTGAAATTGGATGTCAACAAAGGCACACAGCATCTGTTCAGAGAGAAGGTAATGAGAAGGGTCTGAAAAAGGCCCCCTATTTAGAACATGAACTCACTTAACTTTTAGAGACTCAGTTGCACAGTGTAAAAATTTTTCTGTGATAGGGGGTCGGGAAGATGGCAGCCGAGCCAGTCAGATTTATGTGAGTCCTGGTGTGTGAGAAAATGAGTGTATGGAAAATTTTGTGTACGTGTTGGTGAGTGAGTGGGCTTGTGAGTGGCTGACTGAGTGAGGTCTCAGGAGCAAGTGGCCAGGGCTCTCCTAGTGCAGTTACTTGGCTTGGATCCCAGCGATTCCCAGGACACAGAAGGTGAGTGCCATTTTTTTTTAAATCAACAAAACCCTTCCTGGGAAGAAGATGCTGGAAGAAACTAAGTGGGGTCTCATGAGCAAGTGGTCTGGGCCCTCCTGGTGAAGCAGTTAGTACTGTAGCTGCTCTGCTTGGCCCCTAGCACTTCCTGGGTCACAGAAGCCAAGCACCATTTTTTTTAACTGACAAAAGTTTTCCTGCAAAGAAGCAGTGGGGCAATACTACTAGTTCTAGGCTGTGCCTCACCACTGCAATGGAAGAGACTGCTGGCTCCAGGCTTTGCCTCACCACTTCAGCGCCTGGTCGGACACTGGCAGTAAGGGCTGCAGAGGGATCCCAGAGGCAGAGTCCCACCAGAGAAGATAAAAGAGGCCCCCTGCCACCATCTTGAAAATGGAGCAGGAAAGTACTCTGACTTGCTCACCACGGAGCAACATACCCAATCTCTGTGACCAACAGATCAACTACTCAGAGGTTGATCATGACCCAGAGGGAATACCCTGAAAGCACAAACTTCAGAGAGACATGACAAGTGTCATGTTTCAGAGTCTCAGGCAGCCCATCCCCTACTCTGATTCAGCCTCAGGACAAAGGGTGTACAAAGGATGTGGCCAGAAAAAGTTGAGGAAGACCTCCAAAGAGATGAGTGGTGAGTTCTGGGCTGACCCAACCCCACTCCTCCCCAGCAGTCCTCTGAAATCAGACCCACACAGCCACCATCTTGAAAATGGAGAAGGATAATGCTCTGACTTGCTCACCATGGAGAAACATACCCAATCTCTGTGACCAGAAGATCAACTACTCAGGGGTTGATCATGACCCAGAGGGAATACACTGAAAGCACAAACTTCAGAGGAACATGACAAGTGTCATGTCTCAGAGTCTCAGGCAGCCCACCCCCGACTCTGAGTCAGCCTCAGGACAAAGAGTGTACAAAGGATACAACTGAGAAGGGAACCCAGGCAGAGCCTGGTAGTCAGCCTCAATAGAACTCCATTCCAGGATAAGCCTGGCTGGAGCACCCCCACAAGTACATACCTGGGGAAGATACAATCTCACGCCTCCCCACCGGAGGGAATTCCCCTGACCATATGAAAGTGGGAGAGGAGCCTTACCCACCCCCACTGCCCCTCCTCCTTCCCTGGTCTGGACACTGGGGAGAGAGTGAAAGAGGTAGAAGCTCTGTAGGAGATAGCAGAGAAGCAGATGAGACAAACAATTATAGAACATGCCACAAGAGGGCAGGATTTTTATTTTCTTTTTTTAATTTTTAAAAGTCTTTTGCCTTTTAGTTAGCTTTTCTTTTCTTTAAATATTATTCCTTTGTGCAGAAATATGTATGTGAGAGTTTGATCTGCATCGCCCCCTTTTCTTTTCCTTTTCTTTCTTCATTTGTGTCTTATTTTCTGTTTATGTGTGTATGTAAATGATTGAGTATTCATGTTTTAGTTTATTTTATTTTTTGCCTTTTTTCTTGTTTTGCTTCATCTTGTTGTTATTCCAGTTTGTTTTGGTGTGTGTGTGTATGTTTGTGTGGGTGTTTAATTGTTTTTGCATTGGTTCCTGCTTTCATTGTTCTGTGTTTTTTATCTTTTTGTCCATCTTATTTCATTCTATTTTTCTCTGTTCTCCTCATTGCTGTTACTGTATCTTGGAATCAGGAGATACACACAAATACCCAATGAATTGTCATACAATGTGGAGGTGGGGAGTGGGTCTCAGGGAACACATATCACAATCAGTGATCATTTTGATTTGCAAGTAGTTTCTGAATCCTAGCTCCCCATCCTCTACTTATTTGACTTTCAAAACTACAAGAGACAGCAAAACTTCCCACCCACAGTCCTGTTTCAAAATAGAACAAATCCAGAGACCAGATCATGGAAGAATAGAAGGTTAAGTGAACATTCAAAGTGAAAGCCTCTCCCACTGCCACTGAATAACTGAACTAAAGAGAAAAGCAAGAAATCTATCACAAATAAGGAAAAACCAAAGGAAGACCACAAGTAATTTCAAGTGTAACAAAGAGAAAATACCTGAAAAATCAAACCTTAGAGCCCAAACAATGGAAGTCACCAACAACTGGCCCCAGAATATGACAGAGATTGGGGAATGGATGGAAAGAATAAATAAGACTCAAGAAAGACAAGATGCAACACTAAAAGAACTTGTAACAGAGATTTTGGCCATAAAAAAATTCATCCAGGAAATAAATAACAAGATGACAAGCATGGAAAACAGAATTAAAATCTAGCAGAAGAAAAAATCTCAGAACAAGGCCGGGCTCAGTGGCTCAGCCTGTAATCCCAGCACTTTGGGAGGCCAAGGCAAGTGGATTGCCTGAGCCTGTGGGTTCAAGACCCACCTGGGCAACTTGGGGAGACCTCGTCTCTACAATAAATCAAAAAATTAGCCAGGTGTGGAGGTACATGCCTGTGGTTTTAGCTACTGGAAGGCTGAGGTGGAAGGATCTCTAGAGCCCAGCAGGTCAAGGCTGCGGTGGCCAGGAGTATGCCACTGCACTCAAGCCTGGGTGACAGAGTGAGACTCCAACTCAAAAAAAAAAAAAAAAGAATCTCAGAACTTGAAGACCAGAACATGGAATTAACCTGATCCATAAAAAACATATACAGGAAACTCAGAAAGAAAGAACAAAGCTTATAAGAGATGTGCAATTATATCATGGGGTGAACCTATGCCTGATTTGTATTCTAGAAGAGGAAAGAAAAACGGAGAACACCTTGGAACAAGTATTCCAGGAGGCTATCCAATAAAACTTTCCCTATCTCACCAGAGATGTGACCAGTCAAGCACAAGAGATACAGAGAACCTCCACAAGACATCAATAAGAAGACCAACCCCTAGACATATAGTAATTTGCCTACACAAAGTAGACACAAAAGAAAAAGTCCTACAGGCAGCAAGAGAGAAAGGTCAGACTACCTACTGGGGAAAACCAATCAGAATGGCAGCAGACCTATCAGCAGAAACACTACAAGCAAGAAGGGACTGGTGTCCAATATTCAAAGTCTTCAAAGATAAACAATTTCAACAAAGAATTTCCTACCCAGCCAAGCTCAACTTCATCAGTGATGGAGAATAAAATTCTTCCCAGATATCCAATCCCTAAGAGATTATGCAGCTTCCAGACCAGCTCTATAGGCACACTTAAAAAGATATTAAGCACAGCAAAAAGAAAAAAGAGAATGACCACACACTTCCCAAGAAAACAGCAGAACACTGAATCAACAGAGAATACATCACAACAACAAACTTGTAAATACACATACATCAACCCCAAAGCTAAAAGAAAACAAGCAAACAAACAAAGAAAAACTTTGTAAGAACCTCATGACAAGGATAAACAATCACATTTCAATAATCAGCCTGAATGTGAATGGACTAAATCCACCAGTGTGAAGACACAAAATGGCAAACTGGATAAGAAACTTTGGCCCATTTATTTGCTGCACCCAGGAAACTCACCTCACCACAAAGAACACACATAGACTCAAAGTTAAAGAATGGAAAACGTATGTGAGAACATATCTTCTACCTGTCTGCCAGTCTGTATCTAAGTCAACTGTGATGTCTCCACTTGCATGGCATTATCTGTAAAATGTTTCCTTGTCTGCCTCCCACATAACCTATTTAGTCATGTCAGGCAGACCTAGATGATCTCTCCGCTCATCACTCGCAAAACTATTCCATTAATTTATTACACGACTTAGGGTTTATTTTAGCAATCGATTTTAGATCTACCCAATAGAATGCATTAATTTATTTATGTAAACAGAACATCTACCTGAAAATGAGTCACCACAGAAGGCAGGAGTCACAATCTTAATATCAGACAAAACATCCTTTAAGCTATCAAAAATTTTAAAAATATATGAAAGGACACTGCATAATGATATAAGGTTCAATCCATCAACAAGAAATATCCATCCTAAACATATATGCACCAGCATTTATAAAGCAACTACTAAATAAACTTTTAAAAGATATTGACTCTATCACTATTATAGCAGGGGACTTGAATACCCCACTAACAGTTCTAGAAAGATCATGGAGGCAAAAAACCAATAAGGAGATTCAGAACCTAAAATTGACACTTAACCAAATGGACTTAATAGATACCCACAAATTATTCCACCCAACAAACACAGAATATACATTCTACTCATCACCACATGGAATGTACTACAAGATTGATCACATTCTCGGCCATAAATAAAGCATAAACAAATTCCATAAGATTGAAATATTGCTGTACACTTTCTCAGACCACAGTAGAATAAAAAAAAAATATCAAAACCAACAAAATTTTACCAAAGCCCACAGAGACATGGACACTAAGCAGCATGATGCTAAACAACTTATGGGTCAACACAGAAATCAAAACTGAAATTAAATGATTCCTGGAAACAAAGGAAAATGAAGAAACATCTTACCAAAACTTCAGGGATGCCAAGATGTCAGTTCTATTAGGGGAATTTATATCTCTACGAATACACATCAAGAAAATGGAAAGATCACAAGTTGACAACCTAACAAATCACCTAAAGGAGCTGGAAAGGGAAGACCACCAGAACCCTAACTTTAGCAGAAGACTCCAGATCACCAAAATAAGAGCCCAAATATGGGACATAGAAGACAAAAATATTGTGGAAAACATCAAAAAAACAAGAAGCTGGTTCTATGAAAGAATTAACAAGATTGATGGACCCCTAGCCAGAATGACGAAGAAAAAAAGAGAGACAGCCCAAATAAACACAATCAGAAATACAAAAGATCAAATCACTACTGACCCAGAGAAATAGAAAAGATTATCAGAGATTACTACGCACACCTGTATGGAAACAAACTTGACAATCTAAATGAAATGGAGGTTTTTCTGATATCACACAACCTCCCCAGACTGAAACAAGAAGACACTCAGACACCAAATAGACCAATAACTATCCAGGAAATTGCCTCTGTCATAAATAATAAAAATAAAAACCTACCAGAAAAAAAGCCCTGGACTGGACAGATGGTTTTCCAGCATAATTCTACAAAATATACAAGGAGGAGCTGATACCAACCCTACTGAAAGTATTCAAGTAAATTGAGAAAGATGGAATTATCCCCAAATCATTTTATGAAGCTAGCATCACATTGATACCCAAACTGAGGTAAGATCCAACACAAAAAGAGAACTACAGGTCAATACACCTTATGAACATAGATGCAAAAATCCTCAACAAATTCTAGCAAATTGGATCCAAAAACACATCTGAAAAATCATCCACCATGACCAAGTAGGCTTCATCCCCAGGATGCAGGACTGGTTGAACATTCGCAAAACCACAAGTGTAATTAAATACATCAACAGACGTTAAAACAAGAACCACATGATTATCTCATTAGATGCAAAAAAAAACTTTTGATAAAACCCAGCATCCCATCGCCGGGCTCGGTGGCTCAGCCTGTAATCCCGCGCCTTGGAAGGCTGAGGTGAGTGGATTGCCTGAGCCCGCGGGTTCGAGACCCGCCTGGGCAAGCGAGACCTCATCTATACAATAAATCAAAAAAAAAAAACAAGCCAGGCGTGGTAACACGCGTCTGTAATTCCAGCTACTTGGAAGGCTGAGGCGGAAGGATCGCCGGAGGGCAGCAGGTCGAGGCTGCGGTGACCGGGAGCAGCCACTGCACTCCAGTCTGGGCGACCGAGTGAGACTCCAACTCAAAAAAAAAAAAAAAGAAAAGAAAAAAAAGAAACCCTCAAACACCTAGGTATAGAAGGAACATATCTCAAAATAGTAAGCACCATCCATAATAAAACCACAGGTAGCCTATTACTACATGGACAGAAACTGGAAACATTACCCCTGAAAACTGGAATAAGACAAGGCTTCTCACTCTCATCACTCTTGCCCAACATTGTGTTGGAAGTCCTAGCTAGAGCAATTAGACAAGAGAAGGAAATTAGGGGTATCCAAATAGGAAAAGAGGAAGTCACGTTATCCCTCTTTGCTGACATATGATCCTATATCTCTAAAATCCAAGAGAATCTGTCAAAAAACCTGATTGCACTGATAAAGGACTTTGGCAAAGTCTCAGGGTACCAAATAAATGTGCAAAAGATGGTTGCAATCTTATATACCAACAACAAGCAGGCAGAGAACCAAGTAAAAAACACAAGCCCATTTACAATAACCACAAAAAAGAGAAATATTTCAGCATCTTCCTAACCAGAGAAGTGAAAGACCTTTACAATGAGAACTAAAAACACTGCTCAAATAAATCCAAGAAGACACAAATAAATGGAAAAATATGCCATGCTCGTGGATTGAAAGAGTCAACATTTTTAAGATGTCCATCCTACCAAAGGCAATCTACAAATTCAATGCAATACCCATTAAATTACCAGACCTGAAAATAACAATACAGAAATTTATATGGAAACATAAACAACTACAAATAGTCAAAACACTCCTTAGCAAAAGAAACAAAGCAGGAGGTATCATACTTCCAGACTTCAAACTTTACTGTAAGGCTACAATAATCAAAACAGCCTGGTATTGGTACAAGAACAGGCAAGCGGACCAATGAAACAGGATAGTGATTCCAGAAGAAAGGTTTCAATTTCTCAACCAACTCATCTTTGAAAAAGCTTCCAACAACAACCACTGGGGAGAGGAGAATCTATTCAGTAAATAGTGCTGGAAAAACTGACTGACCACATGCAGAAGATTGAAACAGGACCCCTACCTATCACCATACACAAAAATTAACTCTAAATGGATCAAAGACCTAAATGTGAAACCTCAAACTATAAGAATCTTAGAAAATGCAGAAGACACCCTTATGGAAATTGGAACTGGCAATCAGTTCCTGATCAAAACCCCAAGTGCCCATGCCATAAGGGATAAGGTAGACAAGTGGGACCTTATCCGACTGACAAGCTTCTGCCAAACAAAAGAAACCATCAAGAGAGCAAGGAGACAGCCCACAGAATAGGAAAAAATATTTTCCAACTGTATATCTGACATCTAGGATCTACAAAGAACTCAAATGTGCTGAAAGGAAAACAAACAGCCCCATCAAAAGGGACAAAAGACATGAATAGACACTTCTCAAAAGAAGATATATGGGCAGCCAACAGACACACGAAAAAGTGCTCAGCCTCACTATTCATCAGAGAAATGCAAATCAAAACCACACTGAGATACCACCTAACCCCAGTAAGAGTGGCCATCAGTAATAAAACAAACAGCAACAGATGCTGGCGTGGATGCAGAGAAAAAGGAATGCTTCTACACTGCTGGTGGGAATGCAAACTAGACATATTTGGAAAAGCCAGTCTACATATAGGATTCTGAGTATAAAAATGAAAATGAATTTTGGTGAAAAATCAGGTATTATTGAAAGAAAAAAATAGATGTTGAGAATTAAAAACAAATAATAAGACATAAACTTAAACATAACCATCAAGCATACCAGTACTTATATTACACTGAAGTGGTTGAGAAATGACACTTTAAACTAAGACCTAAATCTATACTCTAAAAGAAATCCACATAAAATATATAGCTATACTTCAGTTAAAAATAAGTTAAATAATGAAAAAATTATAATGTACAGGCACTAATTACAAAAAAACTAGAGTGACTATATTTACATCAGACAAAATAAGCTTCAGAACAAAAAATGTGTAAAAAAATTCTTTCATAAAAGATGAAAATTTTTAAAAAATTTTTAATATGTGGGGTACCATTCAGGGTTAGGTATACAAATGTTTATTATGTAGGTACCCTTGTTGATGAGGTGCGTTCCCCCTCCCCTGGCAGTTTCCCACTACACTGATTTCATCCCCACTCTCCCCTGACAGTATCCCACTACTGCCAATTCCTTTCTTATAGTATTCCAATAGTTGTTCAAGGTCTGCTTATGAGTGAGAACATGTGACACTAGGTTCTTTGTTTATATGATAGATCACTCAGTGTTATAGAATCTAAGTTCATGCAAGTTGCTGCAAAGTCCATTTGTTTGTTTGCTTATCTACTTATTTATTTATTTTCTGAAGTGTTTCCACAGTGCTGTGTTTCCTTTGTACATGCTTGGTGGAGATCATCAACGTAATCATCTGGGTCAAGAATTTTCTTTTTCAAAACAGTTTTAATTACAAATTTGCTTTCATTAGTTAAATGACTATTTAAATGATCTATTTCTTCTTGAGCAAGACTGGCACATTCTTTTTATTAAGGAATGAATTCATCTTATTCAAGTTGTTGAATTTATAGGCATAATATTGCTCTTTGTGTTCTTTTATTGTACTACTCATGACTGTAGGATTTGTAGTGATGTCCTTCTTTTAGTCCTGCTATTGGTAATATGTATCTTTTATCTTTGTTTTTTTTTTTTTCCAGCCTTGATAAAGGTTTATCAACTAAATTGAACTTTTCATAGAATCATTTTTTGGTTTATTTTTGTTCTCTATTAATTTTCTGTTTTAAATTATGTAAACTCCAGAAGTTATCTGTATTATTTTCATTATTTTAAAATTGTTTACTAATTATTTTGAAAGAAGCTTGAAATATTGATTTGAGAACTGTTTTCTTTTTTAATGTAAACATTTAGTGACAAATTTTTCTGTAAACATGTTTTATTTTCAGTTCATAAATTTTGATATTTTCTATTTTCATCTTTGTACAGCTTAAAAGCTTTTAAATATTTCTAGAAATTCTCCAATTGACTCATGAATTATTTGTAAATGTGTTGGTTAATGACTAAATATTTGGAAGTTTTTGAAGTACTTTTCTGCTACTGATATGTAGTTCCTTAATGGTTTGTATAATTTCAATTATTTAATTTTTTTACGGTTTGTTTTAGTACATAATATATTGTCTATTTTGGTGAAAGTTTTATGTGCATATGTAAATATGTATTCTGAGATTGTGGAGGTAGAGTGTTCTACAAATGTCATTAATGTCAAATTGGTCAGTGTAATTGTTCAGTCATTCTATTTTTTTTGCTGAATATCTGTCTACTCCTCATCCTGGTTACTGAGATAGGAGGGTTAGAATTTCCAATATAATTGTGAATATGATTATTTATCCTTTTAATTCTATAAGTTTTGCTTCATGTATTTTGGGGGGGTTCCTCCTAATATTTGAGGGTTTCTTTTTTTAAATTTTTTACTTTAAAGATATGGGTACAGTTCAGGGTTAGGTATACAAATGTTCATTATGCAGGCATCCTTGCTATTGAGGTGTGCCTCGCCCCCCCCCCCAGCAGATTCTCACTCCTGGCAATTGTTTTCTTATAGTATTATGAAAATTGTTCAAAGTCCGCTTGTGAGTGAGAACATGTGATACTCAGTTCTTTGTTTCTGTGATAGATCACTCAGTATTATAGACTCTAAGTCCATCCAAGTTGCTGTGAAGCTCATAATTTTGTCTTTCTTTATGGCTGCATAATATTCCACCATGTATATGTACCACATTTTTTTTATCCAGTTTTTTTTTGATGAGCATCACGGTTGGTTCCATGTTTTTCCTATTGTTAACAATGCTGCAGTAAACTTGCATGTGCAGGTATCATTTTCATAGAGTGACCTGGGTTCCTCCTGGTAGATTCCCAGAAGGGGCATTGCAGGAAGCTTCTGCAAAGCCACAGAAACCCTCAAGAGAGCAGGGAGACAGCTCACAGAATGGGAAAAAATATTTGCCAACTATATATCTTATAAAGGCCTAACATCTAAGTTCTACAAGGAACTCAAACATACCAAAAAGAAAAAAGCGAACAGCCCTAGTACTAAGTTGGCAAAAGATATGAATAGACATTTCTCAAAATAAGACATACAAGCAGCTGATAGATACATGAAAAAAATGCTCAGCCTCACTAGTCATCAAAGAAATGTAAATTAAAACGACACTGAGATCTCACCTAACTTCTATTAGGATGGCCATCAGTAATAACTCAAAAAACAACAGATGCTGGAGAGGATGCAGGGGAAAAGGGAACACTATACTGTTGGTGATAGTATAAACTAGTACAGCCTCTGTGGAAAACAGTGTGGCGATTCCTAAAAGATCTAAAAATTGAGCTTCATGTATTTTAAAGCTTTCTTGATAGGTCCATGCACATTGAGGATTTGTATGGATTGTGATAGAAGTGATTATTTTATATCCATGTGATAGCCTTCTTCCCCCACCCCCCCCCACCCCCACCAGGGGACAGCGTGAACACAGTCCCCCACTGTCACAAATTATGCAGTCAAGTTTGCCACATTTGGGGAAATCGCAGAGGTCAGCACATCTGGAGTGCAATGGATAAGCTCAGCACTGGGAAAACCACCTTTGTGATCATGGTATCTCCCCTGACAGGTAAGTATAATATCCTTCTTTATCCCTGGTAATTTTCATTATTTTGAGTATAATTTTTTCTAATATTAAGAGAGCCATTCCCACTTTCTTTTTTTTTTTTTTTGAGTTGGAGTCTCACTCTGTCGCCCAGACTGGAGTGCAGTGGCTGCTCCCGGCCACTGCAGCCTCGACCTGCTGGGCTCCGGCGATCCTTTCGCCTCAGCCTTCCAAGTAGCTGGAACTACAGGCGCGCGCTACCACGCCCAGCTAATTTTTTGATTTATTGTAGAGATGAGGTCTCACTTGCCCAGGCGGGTCTCAAACCCGC